>SJYO01026388.1:7796277-8083039 GCA_006410555.1 Capra ibex | reverse complement strand
GAGAGGAGAAAGTGAAAGTAGTTCTCCGAAGACTCAAGGAGAAATGAAAGACGGTATTCCCACCACAGTAGACGTATAGACTCGAATAACTATAAACAGGGCCGTTAGAACTAAGGTCGAACACAGAGAAGGTCAGGTCGCAAAGAGTACTACATGAGACGTATCTTCAATTTATTCGTCCCACTGTTATATGTNAGATTGACAACGAAGGACTGGACGTATGTCTAAAGAGTTCTCCGTCTAATCCACCAGACCATAAGGGTAGAGAAAGTCTTAAAAGGTGTCAAATTACACTAGACGTGTCAGTTTCCGAAACCGTATCAGTTATTTCGTCTTTATCTACAAAAAGACCTTGAGAGAACGAAAAAGGTACTAGGTCGTCTACAACCGTTAAACTAGAGACCAAGGAGACGGAAAAGATTTTGGTCGAACTTGTAGACCTTCAAGTGTTAAGTGAATAACGAGTTCGGACCGAACCTCTTAAAACTCGTAATGAAATGATCGTACACTCTACTCACGTTAACACGCCATCAAACTCGTAAGAAACCGTAACGGAAAGAAACCCTAACCTTACTTTTGACTGGAAAAGGTCAGGAGTAAAAAAAAAAAAAAAAACGTACTCTAAAGATTCTAAATCAAGTTCTCCTTATCCCGAAAGGACCACCGAGTCTGTTATTTCTTAGAAGGACGTTACGTCCTCTGGACCCAAACTAGGGACCCATCCCTTTTAGGGGACCTCTTCCCTGACACTTGGGTGAGGTCGTAAGAACGGACCTCTTAGGATACCTGTCTCCTCGAATCACCCGATATCAAGTACCCCAGTGTTTCACAGTCTGTCCTGTCTTGTTGATTGTACGATCTCACGTTCTCCCTATAAAAGTCACTACTCGTATATTTTTATTATCGGAAACCCTGAAAACTCTAGAGTATCATCAAAAATGTAACAATTAGAAAGTATGTATGTATGTATGTATGTATATATATATATATATGTGTGTGTATATATATATTTCTGTTTACTGTTATGATAATTCGTTTTGACACAATCTGTAGAGTCATCGAATGTTTGTCGGTGTATATTTTATATAACACTTCCATTCTTACCAAGTATATAAACTTATCATTGTATTAAGAATCTATGTAACGAATTCACTCTAAATTTTTATACTTTTTTTTTACTGAACTTATAAAAAACTACCTTTATTAAACTCGTATTTCATTTATCACTATCTATGTAAGACGACAATAGAATTACGGATCCTAAACTTAACCGTAAGTGTGAACATTCAGTGTATTTGATCGCATACTCGTTTAAGTATTGTAGTCTGTATAATGATATTTTTACTTATCTATCTTCTATTGATTATGAAATTTTCGTTCACCGAATTCTGTTAAATTGTAAGTTCTTTATAATTGAGTAACAAATAAATAATTTTGGATCTTTACGATTAAAGAGTCGTGTATTATTATTTTATGGTCAAAGGACGTTATTAAACGGATCTAAAACAATAGGTTCCTAAGTTTTAGTGAATTACCTTGAAAAAAAAAAAAGGACACCCAATACACAATATTCTTTTCTTGGTCGTGTATAAAAAATTTCAGTCTCCTTTGTTTTTCCTCACGAATCCTCCTTTTCACGTCCTTGACCCAAATTTCGAAACTATCACTTGCACTACAAACCCTTGGAGTTCCTTGGGTCATTTATAGTGGGAAGAAAATAGAGACTCAATTTTCGATTGACTATCAAATCTCCTTGGTACCATAATCGAAATAATCTCTATTTTCGACTATAACCTCTTGTAACGACTATAAAAGTCAAATCATTCGAATGTTAATGTTTGAGATTTATAAGTTGGTCTCGTTAAAACGGTCCCAAAACGGACTCTGACTTCCTGAAGGAACCTGTATCTTACAACTATTGACGTTGATCGTAAGTCGACTCGACGGGACATGAAGGCCAACGTACCACGTACCTACGGGGGTACTGGTAGATTTCCAACCCTAAACTTTCGTCAGGATACAAAGTATTGTATCGAAGGGAAACTTCTTCTTAGAGTCGGATCATCTGAGAAGACTCCGTCCTACGAGAATTTCACTCACTTCAGTAAGTCAGCACAGACTGAAAAACACTGAGGTATCTGACATCGGGTGGTCCGAGGAGGTAGGTACCCTAAAAGGTCCGTTCTATGACCTCACCCAACGGTAAGGGAAGAGGTCCCCTAGAAGGACTGGGTCCCTAACTTGGGCCCAGAGGACGTAACGTCCGTCTGAGAAATGGTAGACTCGGTGGTCCCTTCGGGAATCTACGAGACCCTTTCTCAAATCAGAGACGAGTTCAAAAGATAATATATCGGACACGATGTGGGTGTGAAACACTATTAAGAAACACAAAAAAGTATTTTATCACCAAATAAGTATATTATGTTGGAAAAGTAAACGTTCTTTTATAAATGAGAAAATTTACAAAAAGGAGAGGAGAAGTCATCTAACTTTCAAGGTGTGTCTCTCTTCGATTCTGAACAGTGATGACTTACGGTGCCATAGGTGGTATCTAGTCCATGGATTATTGGTGTACACTGATTTATATACTTACTTTATTATACATTTTAATTTAGTACGTCTCTTCATCATATCTAACTTTTCCTAGTGAAGGAATTCTGTCAAAACTTGTCCAGGACCGGAGACCCAGTTGACCATTCAAGACTAAAGGGAAGGAAGAGTTGGTTTTGTACCTGAGTGGTCTTTACGAAGTTAGAATCATAATGAAGACAAGACGTCTAGTCTATCTCCCACCGCAGGTTTAGAGATGGTCAGAATAAGTAGTCGGACATAACAACAACAAATCAACAATTCAGTACAGGTTGAGAAACGATTCAGTACAGGTTGGTGTACCTGACATCGTACGGTCCGAGGAGACAGAAAGTGATAGAGGTCCACAAACGAGTTTAAGTGTACGTAACTCAGTCACTGCGATAGATTTTTCAAGTAGGAGACGGCAGGGGAAGAGGAAAACGAGAGTTAGAAAGGGTCGAAGTCCCAGAAAAGGTTACTCAGTCGACAAGTGTAGTTCACCGGTTTCATAACCTCGAAGTCGTAGTCAGGAAGGTTACTTATAAGTACCAACTAAAGGAAATCCTAACTGACCAAAACTAGAGAAGTGTCACATTCCCTGAGACTTCTCAGAAAAGGTGAAGGTGTTAATTTTTTTTGTAGTTAAGACGTAACGAGACGGAAGAAATACCTGGTTCAGAGTGTAGACATGTACTGGTGACCTTTTTGGTATCGAAACTGATCCGCCTAGAAACAGTCGTTTCACCATAGAGACGAAAAATTAAACGACAGATCCAAACAGTATCGAAACGAAGGTTCCTCGTTCGTAGAAAATTAGAACACTAACGTCAGTGACAGACGTCATTAGTACCTCGGATTTTTTTACTTTAGACAGTGACGAAGATGAAAAAGGGGAAGAAAAGGGTACTTTACTACCCTGACCCACGGTACTAAAATCAAAAAACTTACAACTCAAAATTCGGTCGAAAAAGTGAGAGAAGAAAGTGGGAGTAATTCTCCGAGAAATTAAGGAGAAGTGAAAGACGGTAATTTCATCATAGTAGACGTATAGACTCCAACGACTATAAAGAGGGTCGTTAGTACTAAGGTCGAACACTAAGTAGGTCGGACCGTAAAGAGTACAACGTAAGAGGTAACTTAATAAATAACTTACAAACGTGTATTACTGGTGAAAAAAACAACAACGAGTTTTATGATTTCTAGTTGTTTCTGTTAACGACGGGAGTTTTTAGAGAATCAGATTACTCGGGATTTAATTATGTCTGAACCATAGAATTTATCCTTTCTCTTCTAACATCCTTTTCTACGTTATTATTGGTATTTATATTATGAGACTTTACTCCTCCTAATCCATCGTCTTTTTCATCGGTTGTTGCAAGTTATTTGTCTAATTATTATACTATCTTCAAACTCTCAGTGGTTTCCTCATCTTTGATGAATTTCCACTCCTACTACGATAATTTTATTACGTACGTTTTATTTAAGGACAATATTTTACAATTATAAGAGAGAAATAGTAATTGTAAGTACGTAAGTGAAAAATTCAGATAAGTTGATTTTATATACTCAATTTTCTGTAGAGGTGCCACCTTCCTCAGGTGACTCGGGAAAACATTTAGTTTATACACTACAACCGAGTCGGTGGATTCGTGGTCAAAAGTGAAAGGATTTTCCTCCTTCATCGTTCCGGGTAAAATCAACATTTAAAACCAAAGGTTCAATTCCTTTATTGTACATTAAGTTGTGACAACATTAGTCGAGGGTCTCCTCCTTATGTAGAGATAAGGGTTTGAACCAAGTCGGTAGGTCTGACTACTTCGGTGTGTATTCAATTCTCTATACTTTCAAAAGAATAAATGTTATCCGAAGGGACCACCGAGTCTCCAATTTCGTAGACGGACGTTACGTCCTCTGGGCCCAAGTTAGGGACCCAACCCTTCCAGGAGACCTCTTCCTTTACCGTCGGGTGAGGTCATAAGAACGGACCTCTTAGGGTACCTACCTCCTCGGACCATCCGATATCAGGTGCCCCAACGTTTCCCCAAAGGTTCAATTCCTTTATTGTACATTAAGTTGTGACAACATTAGTTAGTCGGGGGTCTCCTCCTTATGTAGAGATAAGGGTTTGAACCAAGTCGGTAGGTCTGACTACTTCGGTGTGTATTCGATTCTCTATACTTTCCAAAGAATAAATGTTTTAACCCCTGAAAACATTTTCAGACCCTTCTGACACCAAAAGATTGTTTGTCCGAGTTTTTGTGAACTCTCCCATCTTTCCTTCCTGTCCCCACGTCAAGAGACCACCAAACTCCCCACCCCGATCTTACTCTCCAAAGTTTACCCAGGGTAACTCCTTTAAACTGGGAGGGTGGGTACGGTTTCTTCCATCGTGGACCTGTAAAAACGAAGTGGGTCTACACCGTTCCTCCTTCTCCTCAGGAACTTTCGATAGATGTTTTTACGTCAGTCTGAAATAGTGGTTGGACGTCTGGTCTCCGAAGGCAGGTGGTGTCGGTTTGGTTCGGTGAAACTAGAATGACTCCAATGACTTTAGACAACCATCTCGTGGCGACATGGAAGTTTTGGAAATATTGGATTAGTACTGAATGATGTACAAAAGATGACCTTTTTTTTTTTTTTTTCTTCTTCTTCTTCTTCTGTGACGTCGATTAAGTGACTCGATATACAAATACACAGAACGTGAGTGTAAATACAAAATGGAAACTTCTAAATTTTTATAATTTACATATATGTTGACGAATTTTTACTTAAACAAGTCGACTTTTAAGTCGTTGAAATGTGTGACCAATCGTGACATTTCTTTATTTTTAATTCAGACGGACTACCAATTAAGAAAAAGGTTTTTTTTAACACTTAAAAAGATTACATTTTGATTTCAAAAGTTTATTTTGAGGAACCCATCTGTTTCTTTACTCCGGTGAAACATCCGACTCTGAGGGACGTGTACCGAATGAGTCTCCGTGTACGAGAGATCTTTTTTTATTAGTATTTGTAGACAGAAAATTCACTATAAAAAAAGTGGTATTTTACACTTCTCTCATAAGGTACCTGTAGATACCGATGTCTTTACACTTCAAGATGTACGTGAATAACCTTAGGGACCAAATTATTTTCGAATCGCTACACACCTTTTATACATTTTATACAACTAAATGATAGAGAGTCTCTTAAAGATTCCTTCATAAGTATTTGAACTCATGGAAATCTTTGTTTTAATTTAGGAAGATATCCGGATATCAAATTTCATAAGGGTTCGATTGAAAAAAAAAAAAACTTTCTGTGGTACCGACACTCGGATTGAGTGACTAAGTCTCCGGGTACCGTTTCTTTGACACACGTAAGACTGTAAAGATTCAAGATTTCAGAGGACCATATTGCTAAAATTTAAAACTGACAGAGTGTCTCTACCCGACTCTTGTTAAAGTGAGTGTCTGTCTCTTTACCTGGTCTTTGACGTTTCAAAAATCCACACTAGGTGTCACGTTTCGTAACTAGTCTTGGTATCCAAGTCTAAGTCCCCATAAGAACCATCACCCAATGATTAAAAAGACGTATCTAAATGTATTAGATCTTTTATGTAAAGAAAGAAATGTCTTTTGGCTTTCAACTCAAGAGGATTGTCAGAGTAGTGGATACAACGGATTACATAAATCTCTTGGGTGTCTTACACGAGAAATGTTCGAAAGAGATTTGTGTGTTTTTTGGGTAGTCATAAAAACATAATTTTTGCTAAAGGTCGACAGAAAAAGTTTTTGACGGGTCTTGGACTAAAAGGAGACCGACACGACACGACGAGTCAGTCAACAAGTTAGCACAAGTCGAGAAACGTTAGGGCACCTGACACCGGGTGGTCCGAGGATACAGGTACCCAAATGGATCCGTTCTTATGACGTCAACCAACCGTAAAGGAAGAGGTCCACTAAAAGGGAAACTTGGGTGTAGAGGACACAGAGGACGTAACGTCCGTCTAAATGGTGACTCGTAGTTCTTAAAGAAATTAGTTACATGACGTAAGTAACGGAGCCCTATTGACTTCCAGGAACTACTCTGAATTTAATGGGACTTTCAATGATAACTATCCTCAAAAGTAGACTAATATTAATATCACTCTATTATTTCCCATGTAAGTTCTTTTAATAGTTGTATCTTTTTTATGTTAACCTTTTTTTATGTAGTTTTTGATCTACTTATGTCAATAACGTTGACTATAATTTCCGTCGACATTTCATAAATCGGTAATGGTGTTTCCACTTGTCACCGAGTCTTTCATCTCTTAAACGGATGTGAAACCCTCTGCACTCAAACCTGAGGCCCAATCCTTCTAGAGGTCCTCTTTCTTTACCGTTGGGTGAGGTCATAAGAAGAGACCTCTTAAGTATTTATTATAAAACAAAATTAACAATCTCCTCTTTTAAACAAAGTCGTTAATCATATCTTCTATTAAATGAACTTTTACCTAAAATATTCCTTTAATAAGATAACCAAAATATCTCGGTGGACCTTTCGGGTGTTTCTCTTACTACCTTGTTATTTTTTATAAATACCTCTTTTACGTCGTGTAGAACAGTACTTCGATACAGAATAAAACTGGGATTTCTTATAATCTGGTTTTCATCGTACCTTTAAACCCGAAGGGAGTACTGAGTCTGTCCTTTCTTAGACGGACGTTACGTCCTCTGGACCCAATCTAGGGGACCTAGTCTTCTAGAGACCCTCTTCCCTTCCCGATAGGTTATACGTCATAAGAAAGGACCTCTTAAGGTACCTATCTCCTCGGACCGTCCGATGTCAGGTACACCGATGTTTCTTAAGCTGTACTCCGGATCGCACAACGCTAAGTACCCCAGCGTTTCTCAGCCTGTGTTGACTCGCTGACTTGACTTGACTTGACTTGACTCGTTGATTATGAAAGTGAAAGTCGTACCTTAAATAAAGACACTTCCGTAAAGACACTCCTAAACCCCTTTCTCGTCTACCGAATAACCAACTTCCATGACTATACATGTAGTAGACAAATTGTAGATAAGTCCTGACATCTAGTATCATATGTGTCATCTCGAACCCGGTGACCTTGTCCTAGAAGGCATACGAAATTGTTACATCAAACGACTCGGGAGTAGATCCGGGTAACTAGGTCTTTCAGACCACCATCTTAATCAGGAGTCTGATTGTAAAAACCTAGGACAGTAAACGTTCCGACTGTCAAAGATCCACGACGAAGACAACGACCAGACACTCGGTGTTACTTTTCGGGACCTGATCTCGTTACCTAGAGTCGGAAGAGACATGTAGTGTTAGTGGATCCCTTAAAAAGTTTTTTACACTTATAAACCCGAGGTAGAGGATCAGTATGACTGAATTAACCAGGTGTCACCTAGGGTCTGTGAGTCAAAAAGTTCTTGAGGGGACTAATAAAATTATAAGTTTGTCCTAATTCCTTGATGACAGGATTTCTTCTCCTACCTAAAGTAAATGAAATCAGGAAAAGAGGTCTCGTGTATAACCGACCTGAAAACTATCCTTGATCTCAGTTCACATGATTGTGGACATAAATATTCCGTAATGTAATCTACAAAAGTAAAATCCTGTAAATAAGAACTTTTGTATATAAAATGACAAAGATATTCTTTAACACCGTGTTATTTTCACTTTCAACAAGTCAACACAGGCTGAGACGTTGTGGCACCTGATATGTCAGGTACCTTAAGAGATCGGGTCTTATGACCTCATCCATCGGAAAGGGAAAAAGTCCCATAGAAGGGTCGGGTCCCTAACTTCGGTCCAGAGGACGTAACGTCCGTCTACGAAATAGTCGACTCGGTGCTCTCTTCGGACACCGTGTTACCATACTTAATTTTAAATTTTATTGTACTTCCTTTAATTATTCACTTCCGTCCTTTGTTTTGGTCAAGAGAGACTAAGTTATTGTGTACCAAACACTAAGTATCAAACTTATAGTCTGTCAGGACCCCTTTTTACAACAATATTTTTAACTCCTAAACGGAACAGAATGAGAGGTGCACGGTCAAAATGTTTAATTACCTGGTGACTTCGCGGCGTTCCTTTTACACAGCACAACAGCGAGTTAGTACAGACTGAGAAACACTAGGGTACCTGTCATCGGATGGTACGAGGAGGTAGGCACCCTAAAAGATCCGTTCTCATGACCTCACCAATGTCAAAGGAAGAGGTCCCCTGGAAGGACTGGGTCCCTAACTTGGGCCCAGAGAGCGTAACGTCCGTCTACGAAATGGGACATTCGGTGGTCCCTTCAGGGGTTCCTTTTGAAATCTAGATAATTTTATGGTCTATTTTACGTCTGATCAAACGTAAAGTGTCTATAAAAGGTCACCTATACCCTATTTAATAGACTCAGGTCTTTTTTTACCCTCTGTACAAAATTAGACTGACGGACCAGGTATCATAACGAGATCTTCCTGTAGACTAAAACTCATTATAACTTAAGTCTACTTGAGTGGTTCCTAATTACTTAGGGATTATCGATTTTCGTTTCAGATGTGAAAAGAAACCTCATTGAAGACACCAGTTTCTTATACGAGATTCCTAAATAAGAAGAGGTTGTAACAAAAACCACTGTTCTATTTTTGTAATTGTATCCTTTTTACGTGTTGGAGAAAGAGAGAGGGATTTGTTTAATTCAAATAAACGACAAGGAAGACTAATAATAAAATTAAGTATGTAGACGTCTTTATAATTAAGACGTCAATTAATGTGGTTGGTTTCATCCTACCCTTTTGTTTTCACTCCATCGGATACCTCAATTGATTTCAACATAACCTTGAACCCCTCAAACGTTTGTCCATTTCTTTTATTTATGTATGTGTATCTCTTTGTTACTCTTTTTATTTTGATGGAAATCATTTAACGAACACAACTACCGGGGTTTAGAAGAGACATTGGATGTAACTGCGGGTAACGTAAATTGACCTTGAAGGTGACTGAAAACCAAGACGGTACACTGTAGAAAACCGGTCACTCTGCAATCATCTCATCACTTACGTCTCTGGACTTTTCGTCTCACACTCGTTAACCGAACTGCCGAGAGCGGAAGACGGTAGTGGTGTCCTTCTTGTACGGACCTATTTTGACGATTTCCTACTCTGTGTATATTGTTTGGGTTCACGGGAGTCGGTAGGGTCAGTTCCAGTAAGGAATAGGTAGTTATCCGTCTACTAAAGTCGAACACTTGTCCGGTCGGTTCAAGTCCACTCGACGAGTAGACTGGGTATCGGTGGGTACCTACAACACGTTCGGGTCTGGTTTAGTTATTTCGGAAGTCTAAACACTCGATTTTTATACATAACAAATATACAGACTCCTAAGTACCAAAAACGAAACGTTGTAATAATATTGTTATCTATGACTATGTGCCGACCTCCTAAATTCTGTTAAATTCTCCTCTATCTTGTCTCAACTTCTTTCCAAAATCTCGATCGAAATTAATCGCTCGATTACTTTAATTTTCTGTGAATGAGGAACCTTCTTTTCAATACTGGTTGGATCTATCGTATAAGTTTTCGTCTGTAATGAAACGGTTGTTTCCAGGTAGATCAGTTCCGATACCAAAAGGGACACCAGTACATACCTACACTTTCAACCTGACACTTCTTCCGACTCACGACTTCTTAACTACGAAAACTTGACACCACAACCTCTTCTGAGAACTCTCAGGGAACCTGACGTTCCTCTAGGTTGGTCAGGTAAGACTTCCTCTAGTCGGGACCCTAAAGAAACCTTCTTTACTACGATTTCGACTTTGAGGTCATGAAACCGGTGGAGTACGTTTCTCGACTGAGTAACCTTTTCTGAGACTACGACCCTCCCTAACCCCCGTCCTCCTCTTCCCCTACTGTCTCCTACTCTACCGACCTACCGTAGTGTCTGAGCTACCTGCACTCAGACTCACTTGAGGTCCTCAACCACTACCTGTCCCTCCGGACCGTACGACGCTAAGTACCCCAGAGTTTCTCAGCCTGTGCTGACTCACTGACTTGACTTGAATTAATCTCTCGTCCGTTTTGTTTCGTCAAAGGTTCTACTAAATTACACACAGAACTTATCTTGTGGGAAAACGTAACAAAGTCTCTAAAATCCATTTAAAATGTAACAAAGGTCAATTGAAACTAACAGTATAAACAAAAGTAAGTTCTATTAAATCCAATTCAGACCGGTGTTACGATTTTTTTTTTCTTTGTCTGGATTTGAAAATACTCTATACAAATTATGTTTAAATGTCTTGTTGTTGTTGTTTTTAAGTCCCTTGACGTCGGGGCCGATTCCGTTATCAGTTTTGCATGAACCTTGTAGGACCCCTACTCTGTGTTTTAGTAGTAAAAAACCAAAGTTTTCGATATCTTATGAGGTCTTTCTATCCGTCCTATTATATTTTTACGTGAAATCCTTTTAAATAAAATACGAATTACCTGACTTAATTATCTTAATATTTAGTGAGTATCTTAAATTCCTAGATTTTACTTTTTTTTTTTAGACGGTCTAAGGGTCCAGAAATGAGGTTTTGTTAAAAATATTTTATCAACCGTCACTCAACGACAGTCACTTCATCCGTATTGGTAGTCATAGGAGATTCATAGACTTACTCGAGAGTGAACTCAGTTCTAAAAAAATGAATTATAAACCTATTTTAATAAGTTTCACTAGGGTCACTAAAACTGTCTATATTTGTTAAAAGAACTTTGTTTTTTAAGGTTTTCAAGAGAATTTTTATTAATTCCCTTTACTTATTAACGGTAAAGTGGTCACCCACTTTCAAAAATTGTTTTACTTGAGTCGAGTCTTTCTACATTATTATTCTTGATTTCGGTTTGTGATTACCCACCCTTTTATTAAAACATATGATAAAGAATCTTTTTTTAACTATTAATAACAAAATTATTCTCTACTGATTTATACCACGTAAGTATAATATATTTTACGAAATCTTAAAATCTGATACTAAATTTCATTTAAATTACTTATCCTTTACGGTTGGGTGAGGTCATAAGAACGGATCTCTTAGGGCACCTGTCGGACCACCCGACGACAGGTACCCCAACGTGTCTCAGCCTGTGTTAACTTCACTGAACCGTACGTACGTACGTAACCTCTCCCTTTACCGTTGGGTGAAGTCGTAAGAACGGACCTCTTAGGGTCCTTGCCTCCTCGGACCAACCGACGGTAGATACTCCAGAGTGTCTCAACCTGTGCTGACTTCACTGAACCGTCGTCACGGTCGTCGTTACTTATCCTTTGTTTTACTTGGGATATTTTATTCCTGTTTTCGTTTTAATTTTTGGTATATGTCCTCGAGACACTGTTGGACCTCCCCGCCTTATCCCACCCTCCACCTTCCCTCCAAGGTCTCCCTCCCTTATATACATATGGATACCGACTAATTACAACTACACACCATCTTTGGTTGTGCTGTAACGTTTTGTTAGTAGGAGGTTTATTTTTATTTATTTTTAAACTTTTTCTGGGATAACCCAGTGTTTTTCGTGAGTATATGGTATATTTAGTTTACGACATTTCCGTATTCACTTTCACTTCAGCCAGTCAACACAGGCTGAGAATCGTTGGGGTACCTGACGTCGGATGGTCCGAGGAGGAAGGTACCCTAAAAGGTCCGTTCACATGACCTCATCCCTACAATTTTACAAAAAATAATTAATTTACAAATTAAGGCCAAGAGTATAGGACACGTCCGTTGTTCGAGACATAGTAAACGAACCGTATTGAGGAAGGAGGAAGGAACCAAGTAAGTGGTAGTGGTTTATGGAATTTTGAATGTCCTTTTATTCCTCTTTCTCTGGGAACGGTAACTTTGTATGACTGAAAATAGTCATAAAAACGATTTTTTACTATGACACCTGACAAGGTACACTGTTACGACAAACTTGTCCGATACAACCATTAGATGTGACACTAGACTGGTGTTCAATCGGAAAGTTGGAAGTAGTAAAGACACTATCAGGACCGAAATAATCGTTTAAACATCTCTGTAAAAAATATTGGTAGAAGAATGGTCCAGAAAGGTCCCTGTGACTCAGTGTTTTGACGTCTCCCGTGAAAGTGAGATGTAAAATACATTTATCTTTGAGGACTTTAGTATATCGTCTCGTCGTGATAGGTACCATTAGACACACTTGTCCCTTCTTAGAGACGAAAGATTCTTTGGTCTTTTGGGTCAGAGAGAGTGTTAGAACTCCAGTAATAGGAGGTCGTTACTCAGTTAGGGAGAAAGGAGAACTTTGTTATCGAAGTTTGGAGGTGGAGAAAGTCCTTTAGACTGGATTAGGAAAACACCCGTTTTCCTAAAATCTTGTTTCGGTACAAGGTTTCCTCCACACACACACATATCCCTAACAGAAATCCTTTTAAAAGGGGATGAACCGTTTTTGTGTATGAAAATTTTTCACGATAAATATAATGTTGATTCGTTTATATTGGCGTGTTGAGTTGTTATCTTTTAGATTAGACGAAAGGAAAATTCCTCGACCCCCTTTTAAAGACTTCTTAATAAGATCAAGCAAAAAAATTTTAGAATTTTTTTTGTTAAATTTTGTGAAACTGGAATTCAGTCACTATACCATGTTACTAGTGTGTGTATATGTAAAATGTAAATTCTCTTTTGGTTCATAAGATTCCTTTTCCGTTTTATGATACTCTTTTAGAAAAAAAAAAAAAAAGTGTCTATCATTGTTACGTCCTGTCTCGTGAGTAAAATCCGTGTTTATCTTTTCTTTTTGAGACCCTTAGTTTTAATGGACTCTCACCTCTCAATTACTGAAGTGTAAATAACGCTAAGATATATGGAAGTTATAGGTCACTTCTTTATATGGATATGTGTACATCAGGTAGTTGTAAATTACTTCCGTGGTTTTAGATAACTCGCCTCTTTAAAAACGGTTGTTTGCCACGTCACTGTTTACGTATTCACACCCTTTACTCAGAGTTGAAGAGGGAGAGTGGTATGCGTTGTTACCTAAACCCTACCTAGCACTTGTGTCTTCGATTTTGATGTTCCGAATCTCTCTTTTTTTAGTTATAAAAATACTATCCTCTCTTGTTCTTTAAGAACATAGTTTCCCGAGATTGGTGTTTTGTGATTTGACTACTAAACCATTCGTATTATTATGGGAGGTCCTCATAGATACAAAAATAGTGGTTTTAGACATTTATACAACGGTATGTACAGCTTTCCATGAAACGACTACATCATTTTCCATACCTTGAACTTGTTCCTCCAATAGACCACCAACAACGAGTTAACGGTTCAGCACAAAGTGAAACGGTGGGGTACCTGACGTCGCACGGTCCGAACAGACAGTAAGTGGTAGAGGACCTCAAACGAGTTTAATCATAGGCACCTCAGTCACTACGGTAGGTTGGTAGAACAGGAGACGGCAGGGGAAGAGGAGGACGGAAGTTAGAAAGGATCGTGGTCTCAGAAAAGGTAACTCAGAGGAGAAGTGTAGTCCACCGGTTTCATAATAAAATCGAAGTCGTAGTCAGGACGGTTACTTATAAATCCCAACTAAAGGACATCCTAACTGACCAAACTAGACGATCGACAGGTTCCCTGACAGTTCTCAGAAGAGGTTGTAGTGTCAAGTTTTCGTAGATTTGAAGTCACGAGAGTCGGAAGGAATGCCAGGTTCAAAGTGTGGGTATACACTGATGACCTTTTTGGTCATCAAACTGATCTACCTGGAAACAACCGTTTCACAACAGAGACAAAAAATTATAAGATAAATCCAACCAGTATCGAAAAGAAGGTTCCTCGTTTACAGAAAATTAAAGGACCGACGTCAGTGGTAGACGTCACTAAAACCTTGGGTTCTTTTATTTTAGACAGTGACAAAGGTAAAAAAGGGGTAGAAAAACGGTACTCCACTAGTCTAGTCTCCGGTACTAAAATCGAAAAACTTACGACTCAAAATTCAGTCGAAAAAGTGACAGAGGAAAGTGGGAGTAGTTCTCAGAAAAATCTGAAGTAGATTAGTATAATTAGGAAGTTTGATTTCTTTGAAAGGGTCTACCCAGTCTTTCGTCACGCTGTCTTCCTCTTCCTCTCTAAGTTTCACACTTTCCTCGGAAAGTAGAAACGACAGAGACTTCTACTTCTTTCCCCTATATTTGGTTTCTAACGTTCTTTAGATCTGAGACTCTTGTTGGATACCATTCCTCGGTCGTCTTTCGTTCTTAAAGTCAGGACGTTGAAGTTCCTCAACTTAAAACGGTTGTCAGTCTTACTGGTTCCTTGTCTAGGGAGGACATCCTAGAGGTCGTTCCTTACCTCAGACGACTAGAAAACCAAAATCGAAACACTCTGGGTAAAATCTAGATGTCTTAAAATTCTAACATCTAAACACAAAAATTTCATCTAAACACCAAAAACCGTTAGTCAATATCGTAGTCAACGTTCATATGAGTCTACTTAATACGAAGGGTTAAAATTTGAAGACCATTAGTTTCCAGTGGTAATTTTTCTACTTTTCCGTTCAGTGTCTGATCCTCTTTTATAAGTGTTATGTACATACACTGTTTCTTGAGTATAGACCTGACATCTTGTCTAAGGATGATTAATTATGGGTTTTCTTTTTGTTAAAGTAAAAAATTTCACCGTTTCCTAAATTTGTCTATAAATTATTTTATTGGATTCGTTTTCTGGTTTTTGATTTTTACAAATGAATAGTCTCTTTAATTTTAATATCGGAGTAACGTCAAAGTATGGGTATCTTACTGATTTCACTTTTTCTGACTGTAATGGTTCATGACGGTCCCTATACCTTTTTGATTATGAGAACGTACACCACCTACACTATCATTTTTGCATGATGAAATCTTTTGTCAAGTCGTAAAAGAATTTTACAATTTACACGTAAAGGAGTCCTTTAAGAAATGAGTTCTATTTTTATATAACCCTTTTTTTTTTTTTTTTTGAACATGTTCTTACAAGTGGTGACGAAATAAACATTCGCAGGTCTTAAATTTTGTTAGGTTTACAGGTAGGTGTTCTCTTCTCTATTTGTCATGACATCAGGATATCACCTTGCAATAAGTTGTCATCCTAAGTACAACTACATACCGTTTTGGTTATGTCATAACGTTTCATTTTATTTCATTTTTATTTATTTATTTATTTGCAATTTTTTGTTTCTTTACTTACTTATCATCAAGTTATTCTTGTTTGTACCTATTTACAGTTTTATAATATAAAGTACTTTATAAGTTCTTTGTTTTCTCTTGTTTGAGATATTAAGGTGAATATACTTAAAGTTCTTACCGGATGATTTTATGTCATGATCTTTAGTCTTCCTAACGGATACCCTCACCGACCTTCCGGTATACTCCCTTGAAACGCCACTACCTTTCTAAAATGTAGAACAAACCTCATCAATGTGTCAACATAAATGAATAATTTTGAGGGACTTAAGATGAGAACTCTATATCGGATCCGAAAATTGACATACATTAAAATGAAATTACAAAAAGTAGTAAGACCTTTCAAATTGTTCTTCATACGACACACATAATCTTCACGTCATCAAGGTCTTTAAACTTCGATCTTAACCTCGTTTAACAACTTTTAATAATTAAGTTACTTTAAAACGTAATTATTTTACGATAAACTGATCTTGATATAATCAAAGTTATTTACGTTACTATCTATGAAACTTGATCACGTTCTTTGTTTTGTTTTGTCTATTTCCGATACGTGTGTAATAAATAAATAAAAAGAAAATGAAATAAAATGAAATGTTATGACATAACCAAAACGGTATGTAGTTGTACTTAGACGGTGCCCACATGTACACAAGGGTTAGGACTTTGGGAGAGGGTGGAGGGAGGGGTATGGTAGAGAGACCCAGTAGGGTCACGTGGTCGGGGTTCGTAGGTCATAGACGTAGCTTGGATCTGACCACTAAGCAAAGAATATACTATAATATGTACAAAGTTACGGTAAGAGGGTCTAGTAGGGTGGGAGAGGGAGAGGGTGTCTCGGGTTTTCTGACAAGATATGTAGACACAGGGAAAACGACAGACCGTATGTTCCAATAGTAATGGTAGAAAGATTTAAGGTATATATACACAATCATCTGACATAACCACAAAAAGAAAGACCGAATGAAGTGAGACATATTAGCGGTCCTGTACCTTGGTTGGATCTACAGGTAGTCGTCTACTTACCTATTCTTTCGACACCATATATATGTGTTTCCTCATAATGAGTCGGTAATTTTTCTTATGTAAACTTAGTCAAGATTACTCCACCTACTTTGACCTCCGCTAATGTGTGTAATAAAAAATGTGTATGAAATCTTCATTATCAATGGTTTGAGTTGTTATACTTGGGTCTTTATTGACGACAATTATATAAACAATATATATAAACGTTCCAAATTAGATGTGTATCTTTATACAAATATATGTTAGTATCCTTCACTAGTATACATAAATATACAAATATTGAAAGTCGTACGACACTTTAAAGTACAATTTTTTATTATCTATTTCTTATCACTAAATTCGTGAATTTTTATGTATTACCGATATAACATAAAGGAACATCCTTTTATGGTGTTAGAAAATTTTTAAGGAATTAGTATATAATTCAACAGAAAAAATAATAACATAGTGAGTACATTTACTGTGATCCTACTTAGTTTGAAGTATGATGATGGAAAAATTTCTAACTCTTATTCATTTTGTATAAAATCACTTTTCATCTCACTAATAATTCTTGTATTATTTAACTAAAGTTAACAACTTCGTAGAACCCAATATTAACACATGCACACACACACGTGAACCACCCCTCCCTCAAGACGTCTGAATATCATTCACGGAGAAGAAGGATATCAAACATAAACAAATAAACCATAATTAGTCTAGACAATTTTTACTTATAATATTTCGGGGAGTGACCCCTTTTTCTAATTAACGTTTTTATAGTGTGTATTGAAGTCTACGAACAAACATGTTGGTTTATCACCGAACCGGAACGTCTTTTGTCCTTCGAAATATTTGTCTCATGATGTACGTTTTCATAAAGTCAATGGTAAGTCGTCGTAAATCATCTCAACGAAGGAAAGGTTAATTTCCGTCGAAGAAAATCAGTGACAGGTCGTAGTCTAATTTCTCGTCTTAGTTACCTCTTTTAACACACCAGTCCTCTCTTCCGAATAATTACAACCGTTCATATCCTTCATTATAGGATACTCATTTCCATTCCCTTTTATTGTTCCTCGATGTCGTCGTATAATCAATGTTGAGATATCTTTTATTAAAAAAATTCGGTTTTATCAGTGATCTTATAATTGTTACCATATAAAAAAAGTAATAATTGTATATAAAGTATAGCTACACTAAGAGTCTTCTAAATTAGTAAATTTTCTAGTCGTACAAACGTAAAGATTGAATCAGTCAACAGTATAACAGGACAATGGGACAAAATATGATTGGGTCCTTTTAAAATTCATTTGTTTTTACATAAAGGCTCCAGTTAGTTGTACGAGAATTATATATCTCAAAAGGACTCTACTAAAAAGAATCTTAATGTCTACTTTGTAAAAAATAGTTCGGTTTCAGATGAATAAAATACTAACTTACGAAAGGTAGTTAGGTAATTACATATTTAACAGGTTTTGGTGAGTTGTACGATTTATAGAAATAGAAAATTAAAATAGTTTTGTAAAAGACTAAACGTTAAATATAAAAAAATTTCGGTAAGTCTAGAATAAACTGTTAAAGATTCTTATTTAATATCTGATTGTGTTTAGATTTATACAGGTTCTCTTGTTCGTTTCTTTTATTGATAATTTTCACCGTTATTTATAAATGTCCTAGAAATGAAAGTTTTATAAAGAATAAGAAATGTCTTTGAGATCTTAGAAGAGATGCAGTAGAACAAATGTAAAGGGTAGGGTAAGGGGATGTAGTCTATAAGTTTGTATTTCTTAGTTTAACTTCCCCCGCCAGGATTCTACCGTCTCCTTATCCTACCTCTCTGGTGAAAGAGGGAGTGTTTAAGTAGTTTTCTTGTAAAGTTGCGACTCGTCTAAGGTGTTTTGTTGAAGACTTACGACCGTCTCCTGTAGTCCGTGGGTCTTTTCGTCTAGTAACAGAAGTCTTTGTCCATCCCTTTTTTATATTTTCTGCTTTTTTTTTTTTTCTCTGTTTTCTCCATCCCTCTCTCGAGGTAGGACCCTTCCCTCAGAATTTTTCTCTCTTCAAAGTTTTGTGATCCTTTGTGAGAGCGACGACTCAGACACCGCTCGGAACCTTCGTGTCTCCCGTTGCATTGTCCCTTCTTTTTATTTATTTATTAATTTTCGTTGTCTAATACTCGGGTTGCCGTTGAGGGGGTCGCCTCTTCGTCGCGTCTACGGACGTAGGCGGTGATCGTTCGCCCCCGACTCGTCCCTCCGTGCCCGACGTCACGAGAAATTCTTAACCCGGCCTTACGGGACTCACATTGGTCTCGCTTGGTCGAACCCGATCGTTTGGTCTGACACCCTATCGATGGTGCGCTTTTCGAGATTGTATTCTATGGCGGTCTTGGGGCGTGTCTTGTTTCCTACCTTGTCTTATTCGGTCGACATCTGGTAGGGGGAGACCACTGTCCGTCGGTCTCGGTCTTCCCGGCCTTCCCCCGTTAGCGTAGGGGTCTTTCTATAATTGATGGTTTGAAGTTCGTTCGAAGAAGTGATTGATTCTGAAGAACTCCAAGACCTGTCAGTAGTAGACGGATTCTTCCCCGCGTTCAACATGTGGGTCTTTTGACTCGTCGTCCCTGCTTTTTCCACTATTCAACGTCGCTGGTGTGAGTGGTTTGTGGGCTCGATGAGCCTGGACCCTTCCCGTGTTTTACGTCCGGGTTGGCTCAGACGCGGAGACTCCTGATGGACTCACGGACTCTGACTCGCCGAATCTGGATCCTCCACGTACGTCGGGTCCCGGTCGGAGTCTGACAAGGACCGTCTCGTTGGACCTCGGACTCGCCACACGCGACACTCGCCCCCGTCCGGGTCGTACCGACTCTGTGACTCTTGTACGGTCACAATAAACAAACGTTTATTGTTTAAATAAAAAGGGAGGGGTGTCGTGCTGACTTGTTCACTCGGATTTTTTTACAAAGACGGTGGCGGGGGGAACACAGTCCCGTCTTTCGTCTGTGACTTCTCTGGTCGTTTGTCTTCTACGATTTTGTCTCCCTCGACGGAACCTTCACAGTCCACGTTATCTAATTTTGGGACAGGAATCATGGATGATGTATCCTTCCCCGGATATCTAGAACTCTTTATATTCGACCTGGTTCCTCGATAGACTTTTACTTGACTGGGGTGTGACGGGTATTGTTGTGGTCTCTTTCAGGGTCTATATGGAAATGATAAAAATGCTAGTAAGAAAAACAAACAAAAAGAAAAGAAAAAGAAGAAAAAAATTTTTTTTTAAATTAAAAATTCGGGAGATAAAGAGGAAATTAAAAATAAAAATATTGGATGATAATGAATTTTTTTCTGGGATAAAAATTTCGTTTACGGTATATATATATATATATATATATATATATATATAAACACCAACAACAAAACAAATTATTAAGAACACTGAACAAAAAAAAGAAAAATAAAGTAGAAGAAGAAATTATAACATAAAAACTTCTAGGTTGGAGATGAGATCTAAAAATTAGAAACGAAAAACCATAAACAATAGTTAAAACACGGAAATTTTTTGGTGAGAAGTAATGAACTCTCGTTCTAATGACCGAACTGTCGAGAGGAGGAAACCTGAGAGGAAAAAGAGGTGGTCCAACGGAGACAGAGGAGGGAGGGGGAAGAGAAGAGATAGGTTGAGACACTTAGAGACACACAAGGTCCGCCACCTCTGGTGAATCCCTTGACCAATGACCGACCTAGACAGAAAGAGGAAAAGTAAGGGGAGAAAATAGGAGGACCGGTGGAGACAGAGGAAGGAGGGAGAGGTGAAGAGACATATTGAGGCACTTGAAGAGACTCTCCAGGTCTGTCACCTCGTGTGTATTCCTTCACTAATGACCGATTGAACGAGAGAGAAGAAAACTAGGGTGGAGTAGAATAAGGTCAGTGGACATTGAGGGGGGAGGGAGAAGAGAAGAGGTACATTGAGTCACTTGGAGAGACCCACAGGGAGTGACACCTCTTTAAAAAGTAGAAATTAGATCTATAAAATAGTAGTCACTACGTATCTACCTCTTCAGAACTCCGATGACATTTTTATTTTGACTTTTGGTCTTCGTCCTCTGAATTCAGGTTTAGGACTCCTGTAGTCTCTTGAGGACTGACGTCTCTTGTAATTAGTTATCCTCGAGTAGTTTACGGAGGTATGGATGTGACTTTAGTTCGTGGTGGGTTCCCGGTTGTTCAAGGTCTCGTTCTGTATGGTGTGTTTAAGAGGTCGTTGTGTCCTTGTATGGGGACTTGAAGTTATATGTCCGTCGAGTTTCAATGAGGTTTTGGTAACTGTAGAGTATTGAGTAATGACCTGTGAAGTAACGTGAGGTCTTCCTTCTTTAGGTCGAGATCGGTGGTCTTGAGACTGTGTTCAAAGGGATTAGTTCTTTGGAACTGTTCGGTGACTATGTTGAGGTGGGTGTCACTCCTTTAAAGTATTATTTCTCTTGAGGTGTTTGACGGTCTTTGGTCTTTCTGGTGGGGTTTTCGTCATTATATTGGTGTTACTTCTCTGTCTCCTTATGGGTCGTCCATTTCCTTGTCCTCTTTACGGGTGGTTTGGTTCGTTTTCTCCTTCTCTGTCCCTTAGATGGACTATTTCTAAAGGCTTATTACTATCGCTTTTACTAGGTTTTAGAACTTTAGTTTTATCTCAGTGTCCATTTATCGGACTTCTGTTCCTAACTCTTCTACGTTCTTTCCAAATTGTTCCTGGATCTTCTTTATTTTTTCTCAGTTATATATTACTTATTACGTTATTTACTCTAGTCTTTGTGAGACCTCTGTTGTTTATCATCTTATTACCTCCGTCTTCTATCCTAATCACTTTATCTTCTATCTTACCATCTTTATTTACTTAGTCTCTCCTCTTTTCTTTTTGCTTAATTTTCTTTGCTCCTGTTAGAGTCTCTGAAGGTCCTGTTATACTTTTCGCGGTTTTAAACTTAATATCCTCAGGGTGTTCTTCTTCTGCTTTTCTTTCTGGTACTCTTTTAGGAAGTCCTCTATTATCAACTTTTTAAGGGATTTTACCCCTTCCTTTATTAGTGGGTTCAGGTTCTTTGGGTCTCTCAAGATTTGTCCTATTTGGGTTCCGTTTTGTGGGGTTCTGTGTATAATTAGTTCAATTGTTTCTAGTTTGTGTTTCTTGTTTATAATTTTCGTCGTTCCCNTGTGTTTCTTGTTTATAATTTTCGTCGTTCCCTTTTTGTTGTTTATTGTGTGTTCCCCTAAGGGTATTCCTATTGTCGACTAGAAAGTTATCTGCGAGAAGTCCGGTCCTCCCTTACCGTTCTGTATGAATTTCACTACTTTCTTTTATTGGATGTCGGGTCTAATGACATGGGTCGTTCCTAGAGTAAGTTTATACTTCGTCTTTAGTTTTCGAAATGTCTGTTCGTTTTCGACTCTCTTAAGTCGTGGTGGTTTGGTCGAGAGGTTGTTTACGATTTCCTATAAGAGATCTGTCCTTTGTGTTTTTCCCACATAAAATATTTGAGCTTGGGTTTTGTTATTTCATTTACCGTTGTCCTAGTATGAATAGTTATTAATGGAATTTGCATTTACCCACCTTACGGGGTTGGTTTTCCGTTTCTAACCGACTTACCTATGTTTCTGTTCTGGGGATATATACGACAGATGTTCTCTGGGTGGAGAACGTCTCCCTGTGTATCTGTGACTTTCACTTCCCGACCTTTTCCTATAACTTGTGTTTATCTCTGGTTTTCTTTCGTCCTCATCGTTATGAGTATAGGCTATTTTATCTGAAATTTTGTTTCCGACTCGTTTCTCTGTTTCTTCCGGTGATGTATTACTAGTTTCCTAGTTAGGTTCTTCTTCGATATTTTTAATATTTATATATACGTGGATTGTATCCTCGTGGCATTATGCATTCTGTTTACGATTGTTCATACTTTCCCATTTAATTGTTATTGTGTTATTATAACCCTATGAAATTATGGGGCGAGTGTGGATACCTGTCTAGTTGATTTGTCTTTTAATTGTCTCTTTGTGTTTGAAATTTTCTATGTTATCTGGTCAATCTGGATCAACTAAAGATATCCTGTAAAGTGGGGTTTTGTTACTTAAAGTGGAAAAAGAGTTCACAAGTACCTTGGAAGAGGTCCTATCTAGTGTAGGACCCGGTATTTAGATCGGTACTATTTTAAAATTTTTTACTTTATTAAGGTTCGTAGAAAAGACTGGTATTACGTAATTCTAATCTAGAGTTAATGTCCTCTTTTTGATAATTTTTAAGGTTGTAAATCTCCGACTTGTTGTGTGAAGACTTATTGGTTGTTCAGTGTCTTCTTTAGTTTTATACGTATCTTTACTTACTTTTACTTTTGTGTTGTTGGTTTTGGACACCCTGTGACATTTTCGTTACGTTTCTCCTTTCAAGTATCGGTATGTCCGTATGGAGTTCTTTGTTCTTTTTTCAGTTTATTTATTGGATTGAGATGTGGATTTCGTTGATCTTTTCCTTCTTTACCTCTTGAGGTCTCTATCATCTTCCTTTCTTTAGAATTTTTACTCCCGTGTTTATTTACGTTTTATTTGTTTTCTCTGGTATCGTTTTTAGTTGTTTCGGTTGTCGACCAAGAAACTTTCGTATTTATTTTAACTGTTTGGTAATCGGTCTGAGTAGTTCTTTGTTTCCCTCTTTTTAATTTAGTTATTTTAATCTTTACTTTTACCTCTCTAGTGTTGTCTGTTGTGTCTTTATGTTTTCTAGTATTCTCTGATGATAGTCGTTAATATACAGTTATTTTACCTGTTGCACCTTCTTTACCTGTTTAAGAATCTTTTCATGTTGAAAGGTTTTGACTTGGTCCTTCTTTATCTTTTAGAATTGTCTGNGACTTGGTCCTTCTTTATCTTTTAGAATTGTCTGGGTAGTGTTCGTACCTTTAACTTTGACATTAGTCTTTAGAAAGTCGTTTGTTTTCGGGTCTAGGTCTACCGAAGTGTCGACTTAAGATGGTTTTTAAAGCTCTTCTCGATTGTGGATAGGATGAGTTTGAGAAGGTCTTTTAATGTCTCCTTCCATTTGAAGGTTTGAGTAAGATACTCCGGTGGTAGTGGGATTATGGTTTTGGACTGTTTCTACGGTGTTTTTTTCTTTTGATGTCCGGTTATAGTGACTACTTGTATCTACGTTTTTAGGAATTGCGTTAAGATCGTTAGTCTTAGGTTGTTGTGTAATTTTTCTAGTATGTGGTACTGGTTCACCCGAAATAGGATCCCTACGTTCCTAAGAAATTATAGGTGTTTAGTTAGTTACATTAAGTGGTGTAATTGTTTAACTTTTTATTTTTGGTATACTAATAGAGTTATCTACGTCTCTTTCGGAAACTGTTTTAAGTTGTAGGTAAATACTATTTTTGAGAGGTCTTTCGTCCTTATCTTCCTTGTACGGAGTTGTATTATTTTCGATATATACTGTTTGGGTGTCGTTTGTAATAGGAGTTACCACTTTTTAACTTTCGTAAAGGGGATTTCAATCCCTGTTCTGTTCCCACGGGTGAAAGTGGTGACGATAAGTTGTATCAAGACCTTCAAAACCGATGTCGTTAGTCTCGTCTTTTTCTTTACTTTCCTTAGGTTTAACCTTTTGTTCTTCATTTTGAGAGTGACAAACGTCTACTGTACTAGGAGATGTACCTTTTGGGATTTNTACTAGGAGATGTATCTTTTGGGATTTCTGAGGTGGTCTTTTAATGATCTCGATTAGTTACTTACATCATTTCAACGTCCATATCTTAGTTGTGTGTCTTTAGGGAACGTAAGGATATGTGATTATTACTCTTTCATCTTTTTCTTTAATTCCTTTGTTAAGGTAAGTGGTAATTTACCTTCTTACTTACTTACTTTTCTTATTTTATGAATCCTTATATAGATGGATTTCTTTGTCTTTTGATATTTTGTGACTACTTTCTTTTGTTTCTCCTGTGATTATCTACCTCTTTATATGGCCCAAGTACCTAGTCTTATTAGTTGTATCACTTTTAATTATATGATGGGTTTCGTTAGATGTCTAAGTTACGTTAGGGATAATTCGATGGTCGCCATAAAAATTGTCTCGATCTTGTTTATTAAAGTGTTAAACATACCTTTATGTTTTTTGGAGCTTATCGGTTTCGTTAGAACTCTTTCTTCTTACCTTGACCTCCTTAGTTGGACGGACTGAAGTCCGAGATGATGTTTCGGTGTCAGTAGTTCTGTCATACCATGACCGTGTTTCTGTCTTTATATCTAGTTACCTTATTTTATCTTTCGGATCTCTATTTAGGTGTGTTGATACCTGTGGAATAGAAGCTGTTTTCTCCGTTTTTATATGTCACCTAATTTCTGTTAGAGAAATTGTTCACCACGACCTTTTTGACCAGTTAGTGAACATTTTCTTACTTTGATCTAATGGAAGATTGTGGTGTGTGTTTTTATTTGAGTTTTACCTAATTTCTAGATTTGTATTCTGGTCTTTGATATTTTGAGGATCTCCTCTTATATCCGTTTTGGGAGACGCTGTATTCAGTGTCGTCCTAGGAGATACTAGGTGGAGGGTCTTATGACCTTTATTTTTGTTTTTATTTGTTTACCCTAGATTAATTTTAATTTTCGAAGACGTTTTGTTTCCTTTGATATTCGTTTCACTTTTCTGTCGGAAGTCTTACCCTCTTTTATTATCGTTTACTTCGTTGACTGTTGATTAGAGTTTTTATATGTTCGTTAAATACGTCGAGTTAAGGTCTTTTTATTTACTAGGTTAGTTTTTACCCGGTTCTTGATTTATCTGTAAAGAGGTTTTTTCTGTATGCCTACCGTTTGTTTGTCTACTTTTCTACGAGTTGTAGTGAGTAATAGTCTCTTTACGTTTAGTTCTGGTGTTACTCCATAGTAAAGTACGGTCAGTCTTACCGACACTAGGTTTTCAGATGTTCGTTATTTACGACCTCTCCCACACCTCTTTTCCCTTGGGAGAATGTGACAACCACCCTCACGTTTGATCATGTCGGTGACACCTCTTGTCACACCTCTAAGGAATTTTTTGACCTTTATCTTGACGGAATACTGGGTCTCAGGGTGACGACCCGTATGTGTGACTCCTTTGGTCTTAACTTTCTCTGTGTACATGGGGTTACAAGTAGTGTCGTGACAAATATTATCGGTCCTGTACCTTTGTTGGATCTACAGGTAGTCGTCTACTTACCTATGCTTTCGACACCATGTATATGTGTTACCTCATAATGAGTCGGTAATTTTTCTTATGTAAACTTAGTCAAGATTACTCCACCTACTTTGACCTCGGCTAATATGTCTCACTTCATTCGGTCTTTCTTTTTGTGGTTATGTCATATGATTGTGTATATATACCTTAAATCTTTCTACCATTATTATTGGGATATACGTTCTGACGTTTTCTCTGTGTCTACATAACGTGTCTGAAAACCTGAGACTCCCTCTCCCTCTCCCACCCTACTAAACCCTCTTACCGTAACTTTGTACATATGATAGTACATTCTTTACTTAGCGGTCAGATACAAACTGTGTCCTATGTCCTACGAACCCCGACCACGTGACCCTACTGGGTCTCTCTACAATACCCCTCCCACCCCCCTCCCCGCAAGTCCTAACCCTTGAGTACATGTGGGTACCGTCTAAGTACAACTACATACCGTTTTGGTTATGTCATAACATTTCATTTTTTTATTTATTATTAAAATTTTTCCTTAAATTTTTTTTTCTTAGTTTAACTGGAGAGTCATAGATCTTATTCATGTCAACTGAGAACTTTTTTTACCCCCAATACCCACGTACTGACTTTTGGAACATAGTGACTCTTTTTTATTCCAGTAGTCACTAATTGAGGAGAATGTTAAAAATTTTACCTTATCTTCTCAGAGGTACTAGACTATACCGAATGGAGAGGTCCTAATAAAGAAATCTTCGACTGTGAGGTCGGAGGATGAGACCACGAGAGGTGTGAACTTAATATAATAAAAGACAGAAAAAGAGTGACAGAAAGACCTCTTATTAACGTATATAAAGTTCTGGGTCAGGGTTTCTAAAAAGGATACGTTAGAAAGACTACAGACTCGGTCTTGCTTAGGGAGGGATGTTGTACTGGGGAACATTATGTCTGTCTCAGATGTCAACTTAGATAACCAAAAAAACACACACACAGAGGACTAGGAAGTACTCTCGTGCCCTACTTGACAAAGTCCAGATAGGATATTGAACTTGTCATGGACCACATAAAATTTCTCAGGTGTGTATAAAGAGTCGAAAGTAAGGTTAGGGTTTCTTTCCGTTACGGTTTCTTACGAGTTTGATGGAGTGTTAACGTGAGTAGAGTGTGCGATCATTTCATTACGAGTTATAAGAGATTCGGTCCGAAGTCGTTATGCACTTTGCGCTTGAAGGTCTACAAGTTCGACCAAAATCTTTTCCGTCTCCTTGGTCTCTAGTTTAACGGTTGTAGGCGACCTAGTAGCTTTCTCATTCTCTCAAGGTCTTTTCGTGGATGAAGACGAAATAACTGATACGGTTTCGGAAACTGACACACCTGGTGTTGTTTGACACCCTTTGAGAAGTTCTCTACCCTTATGGTCTGGTGGAAAGGACTGAGAACTCTTTAGACATAAGTCCGGTCCTTCGTTGTCAATCTTGACTTGTACTTGTTGTCTGAACAAGGTTTGACCCTTTCCTTATCCAGTTCTGACATATGACAGTAGGACGAATAAATTGAATATACGTCTCATGTAGTACTCTTTGTGATCCGACCTCCTTCGTGTTCGACCTTAGTTCTGACGACTCTCTTTATAGTTATTGGAGTCTATACGTCTACTTTGGTGGGAATACCGTTTTTCACTTCTTCTTGATTTCTCGGAGAACTACTTTCACTTTCTCTTCTCACTCTTTCAACCGAATTTCGAGTTGTAAGTCTTTTGATTCTAGTACCGGGGGTACTAGGTCAGGGTAGTGAAGTACCGTTTATCTACCCCTTTGTCGCTGTCTGAAATAAAACCCCCTGAGGTTTTAGTGACGTTAACTACTGATGTCGGTACTTTAATTTTCTGTGAATGAGGAGTTTTCTTTTCAATACTGGTTGGATCTGTCGTATAGTTTTTCGTCTCTGTAATGAAACGGTTGTTTCCAGGTACAACAGCTTCGATAACAAGTAGGTCATCAGTACATACCTATACTATGAACCTGATATTTCTTTCGACTCGTGACTTCTTAACTACGAAACTTGACACCACACCCTCTTCTGAGAACTCTTAGGGAACTTGACGTTCTTCTAGTTTGATCAGTCAGGATTTTCTTTAGTCAGGACTTATAAGTAACCTTCCTGACTACGACTTCGACTTTGAGGTTATGAAACCGGTGGACTACATTTTTTGACTGATCAAGCTTTTCTGGGACTACGACCCTTTCTAACTTCCGTCCTCCTCTTTCCCTGTTGTCTCCTACTCTACCAACCTACCGTAGTGGTTGAGTTACGTGTACTCAAACTTATTTGAGGTTCCAAACGACTACCTGTCCCTCCGGACCACACGACGTCGAGTACCCCAACGTTTCTCAGTCTGTACTCACTCACTGGCTTGACTTGACTTGACTGTGTATAAAAATTTTCTTTATTTACTAAAACGGTAAAATCTAAAATTCTTTTTAAGGCAGAAGATTGGTTTAACTTAAGAGTGGGTTAAGAAACTTGAGAAGGACGAGTTATCCCTCGGTTCCCTGTGTCTAGGCTTGGTCTAAGATTTTCTACATACGTACCCTACCCTACCCTACTCAGGTAGGTATCCGACCTCCAACGTTGTACGTACAAGTCAACGATTCAACATATGGTGAAAAACGATAGGGTACCTGACTTCGGCTGGTCCAAGGAGTTAGGTACCTGAAAGGGTCCGTTCTTATGACCTCACCCAAAGGTAAAGGAGGAGGTCCCCTAGAAGGGTTGGCTCCCTAGCTTGGACGTAGATCGACGTAGAGGAGGTAGAAGTCGTAACCGTTCACCTAAGAAATTACGACTTGACGGTCCCTTCGGGTCTCTCATACCATCTCTCCCAGATTTTCTTAAAAGTTCTTGCTCCGTCCCGTGTACTGAGGACTTAGTTAGTCGTCTCTGTCTTACCCCTATGTTTTATTCACCACCTTGTCTGGGGTCTTGTCGTCGACACTTAGGTTTTACCGTCGACAGTAATCTATCCTTTAAACAAAAAGTGTAAGTGGAACTTCACAAAATTAAGTGGTCCACCTTTGTAAGTGTTTGAGTTCAACTTTTTACATAAAAACAGGAATTAACTATGTGTTGTGATTTCCTTTGAACTACTGTTCATAAAAAGAAAGAGTTCCAAGGTAATCGTAGGAAATACAGAACGTATTCCTGGATAAGTAAGGAACGTAAAGGAAAATGGGGAACTCAGTATTGAGACGAAAGGACAGTCCCTGTTACTGGGGTCACTGAAGTACCCAAAATGACACCACGAAGGAGACCAATTTCATACAACAGGAGTGCACTACGAATGGATGTCTTGACCAGATATAGTCTCGGTTTTTTTATAAGGACACTCTTAACACTGGACGGTATATATCAAGTAAAGAGAGTTACAAGTTTCCAATACATGATTCAGTAACAACGACAAGTCAACGAGTCAACACAGACTAAAACACTGGGACATCTGACGTCGGGTGGTCTGAAGGGACAGGAAGTGATCGAGAATCTCGAACGAGTTTGAGTGTGGATAACCCAGCTACTATGGTAGGTTGGTAGAGTAGGGGACATCAGGGGAAGAGGAGGAAGGGAGTTAGAAAGGGTCGTAGTAATACAATAGGTTACTCAGTCGAGAATTGTAATCCACCGGTTTCATGACCCCGAAGTCCTAGTCAGGAAGTTTACTTATAAGTCACAACTAACGGAAATCGTAAATGACTGAACTAGAAGACCAACGGGTCTTCTGAGAGTTCTCAGAATAGGTCATGGTGTGAAACTTTTGTATTTATCAAACCGTGAGTCGGAAGAAATACCAGGTCGTGAGTGTATACATATACTGATGACCTTTTTGGTATCGAAACTGATAGACCTGAAAACAGTCGTTTCACTACAGAGACTAAAAATTATACGACGGATCCAAACAGTATGGAAAAGAAGGTTCCTCGTTCGTAGAAAATTAAAGTACCGACGTCCTGGTAAAAACCTAATATAAACCTAAGAATTTTAGAACAAAGAACCTATGATGGATAGGGTGAGAATTCTGTATCTCCCGATATCATATAGAAGTCTCTCACCGTAAAAAAAAAAAGACATCCACTAATGAAAGACAACTAACACAGTCCTCGTATGGTTGTAGTCAAGTCAAGTCAGTGAGTCAGTACAGGTCACTTAACTCTAGGGTACCTGACATCGTGTGGTCCGAAGGGACAGGTAGTGGTTAAGGGTCTCGAACGAGTTTGAATACAGGTACCTCAGTCACTACGGTAGGTTGGTAGAACAGGAGACAACAGGGGAAGAGGAGGACGGAAGTTAGAAAGGGTCGTAGTATCAGAAAAGGTTGCTCAGTTAAGAAGTCTAGTCGACCGGTTTTCGCAGTCAGGAAGGTTACTTATAAGTCCTGACTAAAGAAAATCCTAACTGACCAAACTAGAGGAACTTCAAGTTCCCTGAGAGTTCTCAGAAGAGGTTGTGGTGTCAAGTTTTCATTTTTAAGAAGTCCCGAGTCGAAAGAAATATCAAGTTGACCAATAGACCCAGTACTTCTAGAAAAAACATATCAAGAAGACACATAAGAACGGTGGAGAAGAATTCTAGAAGTCGAAGACAATCCAGGTATGACAAAGACAGGAAACAACACGGGTAGAAACGTACTTTACAAGGGAACAACAGAGATTAAAAGAACTTCTCTAGAGATTAGAAAGGGTAAGATAACAAACGGAGATAAAGAAACGTAAGTAGTGACTCCTTCCGAAAGAATAGAGAGGAACTATAAGAAACCTTGAGACGTAAGTTTACCCATATAGAAAGGAAAGGGAAAGTGAAGAGAAGAAAAGAGTCGATAAACTTTCCGGAGGAGTCTGTTGGAAAACGGAAAAACATAAAGAAGAATAACCCCTACCAAACTAGTGACGGAGGTCATGTTACAATGTTTGGAGGTAGGTATCAAGAAGTCCGTGAGATAGTCGAGATTAGGGAATTTAAACAGTGAAGGTAACATATTAACATTCCCTGAAATACAGTATGGACTTACCGGATCACCAAAAGGGGTGAAAAAAGTTAAATTTAGACTTAAACCGTTATTCCACAAGTAATAGACTCGGTGTCAGTTGAGGACCAGAACAAAAACGACTGACATATCTCAAAGAGGTAGAAGGTGACGTTTCTTATATTAGTTAGACTAAAACTATAACTGGTAGACCACTATAGTTACACATCTCAGTAGAAAACACAACAACCTTCTCCCACAAACGATACTAATCACATAAGGGAACCGTTTTGAGACAATCGGAAACGGGACGAAATAAGACATGGGGTTTCCAGTTTGAATCTATGGGTTTGAGGTCCAAAGAGAATGGAAGTATGAAAACGTAAGGTCAGGGGATACTACTTTTCCCGTAGAAAAAAAACAACAATCAAGATCTTCCGGATTGTCCAGGAACAAGAACGTCCAGGAGTATCTTGGTAAGTCGAGGTCGAAGAAACTGTAATCACCAATCCGTATCTGAACCTAACGAGACTATAACTCACTAAACGGAACCTTTGTTTGACTCTAGTAAGACAATAAAAACTATAACGTGGGTTCAAGACGTAAAACCTGAGAACAACTGCCACTCCCGATAAGGTAAAGAAGATTCTCTAAGAACGGGTGTCATCATCTATCTTACCAGTGGACTTAATTTAAGTGGGTAAGGTCAGGTAAAATCAAATGACTAAGGATTTTACAGCTATAAATGAGAACGGTAGAGGACAAACTGGTAAAGGTTAAATGGAACTAAATACCTGGATTGAAAGGTCCAAGGATACGTTATAATAATAAATGTCGTAGCCTGAAATGAAGGTAGAGGTCAGTGTAGGTGTTGATCCGTAATAAAAGCGAAACGGAGTATAAGAAGTAAGAAAGACCTCAATAAAGAGGTGAGAAGAGGTCATCTTATAACCCGTAGATGGCTGGACCCCTCAAGTAGAAAATCACAATATCGAAAATAGAAAAGTATGACAGGTACCCTAAGAGTTCCCTTCTTATGACTTCACCAAACGGTAAGGGAAGAGGGTACCTGTTACAAAACACTCTTGTGAAGTGGTACTGAACAAGTAGAACCCAACGGAATTATCCCGTATCGAGTATCAAAGTAACTCAATCTGTTCCGACACTAAATACACTAGGTAAACCAATCAAAAGACACTAACACCAAAAGTAAGACAGACGGGAGACTATCTCTTCCTATTCTCCTAATACCTTCGAAGGACTACCCTCTCTGACTGACACCCCTTTTGACCCAGAACAAGACTACCCGTCCCGGAATGAGTCATTTCGAAATTAGGTTAAAAGACAACTACCCGACCCGACACAAGGGAGGGACAACAAACCAGACTCCGGTTTGATACCATCCCCATTTTTACCCACTACCTCTGGAGGAAGGTCTCCTGAACACGTCCATGACAACATAAGTCACGGGGACTGGGACGTCGTCCGGTGACAACTGGGTACGGAGACGGTTTCTGAGGACCTGTGATTGTCCGTTCAGACCGAGTATGGTTGTATTGACCAAGATATAAACGATGGTAGAAGATCTGAAGGGACCACCGAATCTGTCATTTCGCAGACGAATGTTGTACCCTCTGGGCCCAAGCTAGGGACCTACCCTTCTATGAGACCTCTTCCTTTACCGTTGGGTGAGGTGATGAAAACGGTCCTCTTAGGGTACCTACCTCCTCGGACCATCCAATGTCAGGTACCCCAGTGTTTCTCAGCTTGTGCTGACTCGTTGAAGTGAAGTGAAGTGAAGATCTAGAACAGCTTATCTCCAAGAGTGACGACACAGTTTACCCCCCAATCACTCGGTAGAAAACGAGACAGAACCTAATTTTATGGTCTTTGTTGGGTCATCGTCAAGACCACTATGGAACCGGTGAAATCTTCGATAGGAGGGTTATTAAAGTTGGTAATGTAATTAAGTTGGTGAAAGACGAATTTTCATCAAAAGGTTCTAATTTAGTATATTTTATTAACGAGAAAATGACGTAAACTGGGTATTTTTCCTATAAAGTATATAAAATCGTCTTATGATGAAGACGTCGACTGTCGAAGGACAAGAGAGGAGACGAAGTAGTAAAGAGAAATGAGTAATAAGAACGACGGAAGGTCGAAGACCAAGGATCATCTCAGACGAACAACTAAAGGGACACAGACCTCCGAACACACTTAGTCTTGGTAAACAGAGATAAACAATTGACCATTATATAGAACATTATCAACGAAGCTAACCGAAGTGACCGGAAGTGAGTTTTGTCTCGTACGAGAAACCCATTTCCAGAGTGCGACCTGGGAAGACATAAGGGATCGTAAGGGACAGGACGGACGCCAACTGATATAGACTCTGACTACGGTATGGATGAATGTACTATGTTTTAAACTAATAATTATTTCGTATTCAAACGTACTTCCCCTAACAACTTTCATCATCTGTAATCTCAGTTATGTCACGGGGGGGTGAAAAAAAAAGAGAAAAATATCAATCTTTTTATATGTGAGGAAAGGGCTCGTGAGTTTTGGTGTAAAGAGGTCTCCGTCAGTACAATAAAACTAAGAAAAAAGGGGAAGATACTTAGTCACCCCATGTATAAGTTTATTGGGGTGATTTTTGTGTACTTCATTTCTTGGGGACTGTTAGATAATCTGTTATCTGAGTTAATACCAAGTAGAGATGGGAGTGTTTACAGTAGATAGAACTTCTACTGTATATAAAGGGACAGTACAAGAAGAAGGGTCTTACTCCAAAGGAATATAAATTTAAGGTAGGATTAGTCAGAAGTATATAAATTGAAGTTATTGTGTATACATTTATTAGAAACTTTTGACATAGGTCTGACTTGTCAAATCTTACTGGGAGTCGAAAAGAAACGAAATTGTGTTTGTTATCCAGTTCAAAAGAGGGTGAATTCGTACAGATTCATTCGGATCGTGAGAAGGAGTAAAATGACGAACCGTTCGACTCCGTGGGTTCCAGTTCTAGGACAGAAAGGTTTCATACTACCTCGGGCTCCAGGCCGAAGAAGGAGGGAGGGAAGGTCTAACGAAGTAAAAAAGGGGGGTCACACTGGTCTACCCGAAAGAATATAGGACATGTGTCATGATTCAGACCTAAGTCTAAAAGTTCTACTTAGGTTCAAAGTGGAGAGTCAGAGTACCTTAGGAAGGTTCCCTTTTTAAAAGGTTGGGGAGAACTCGTAAATTTTATGGATTTACTAACGTAATTGTTACTAATGAGGTAGTTTGAAGGAAGATCGGAGTATAGACATAGACCACCTATAACTAAATCGTGTATGTCCCTATCTTATCACGGACTTAAGTTGAGTAAGAACCACTTTCATCCTTGTCAGTTAGTCTTCTTATATAAAAGGTATTCTTTGTATGTCCTCTTTAACGTCCTTTTGTCCTGTTTTCTAAAAGAGTTGATACGAAGTAAAAAGAGTTAATTCTATATTTTTAGAATCATAAAAGAATAAGTGGGGATTTGTTTTCACTTATCTAGAGTATGAAAAAGAAGGAGTTTAGACCTACGTCCCATAGACTAGACACACTGTATGATATTGATTCGTCAAAGGACTTTAACAGAAACTTGTTATCGTTCGACGGATTTTAAAGTTTGCAATTGACTTCGAACTGGGAGAAAACCAAGTGACAAATGTATGGACTTCTAACCTTAGTCTTGAGTAAGACATCCATTCTTTGTAGTTTTATAATTCACAGGTAGTTACCACAAGTCCATTTCCTTTACCTCGTGACACAGACTTTGTGTCTGAAAGACGGAGGGACGAGAAAAAGGGAGGTATATTGAAGTAGTTGTACCTGGAACCTACCCTGGAGTACCTGACGGAAATAAATCCCGGGCGTTCTCCACTTTTAAGTGAATAAAGTACGGGTTTGACGACCCGAACTCGGTTAAGGTTCATGTAGATTTTCCTTTTGTAGTACAAATAAATCGTAGAACTTCCAGAGACAATTTAAAACTTACAAGAAGAGAGTATAAAATTTTTAGACTCGACTGCCTTCCGTAGTTAACACCAATAAAATCAATGAATACAACTGTTAAATTTGAACGATTATCAAGGTCCTTCTGTACCTAAAATCTGAAATAAAGGTTAGTACCTAATTTTCTGTAACAAGGAATTATTTAATTATTTAGTCTTTGGTCCATCATCTACGTAGACTTCTGTCTCCGGAAGGACGGTTTTGTAATTCGACCGACCCTAGATACGAGAGGTCTTACTATCTTGGGGAAGTCAAAACCTAACTGTGTGTAAGTAATTTTTATTTAATCACAAAGGTAGACCAGACTGAGTAAACTACCCTTGTTCTTCAAGAAGATTTTCATGTTTATCTGTCCTCCTTTCCTAACTTTTACTTCCCTTCGTAGCCTGAACACGTTAAAAGAATCCAAATTCCTACTGTTTATATTAAAACTACATATTAATTTGATAAGACTCGTCTTATTGTCGTTCGAGGGGATATACATTTCTATAAATAACTACACCTAATGGGGTGTCTATTGACTTAGAAGTCAAGAAATTGTTGAAGAAGAAGTAGTTAAAAGTTTTGATCTAAGATAAGGTGAAAGTTCACAATCTAATAATTCCCGACCTTTGTCTCCTCAAGACTCGGGTAAGACTAAATGAAAATGCTTTCGTCACCACCGTAAGTATTTATTGGATTAATTTTATATTTAAGGAAATCGTACCAGTAAACTTTGTTCACCAAGACTTGAAGAAGGTTGAAAATTTGGGAGACATTCAACGTACAATGTTATTTATCAGTCCCTCCCCTCACCCCGTATAATTTTTTTTACACATATATATATATAGGTTTCACGAGTTAGTGGTACCCTGTGAGTTGTTTGACATTTAGTTCAAATAAATAACGTGAGGAAAACCGTTTCGTTTCTAAAAGAACTAAAAAAAAAAAACCCCCCCAGTCCGTTAGTTTTAAGAGGAAATGAGGACTTCAAGAGTTTAACGAAAGATGAGGGTAGAATTAGAGAAGTCGAAAATATCCGACTATTTTATTTGAACAGAACCGTCTTAATTATATTTAATAAAAAGACAAAATTCACAAAGTACGTCTTTAATTTAAAAGTTTTTGTTCGTATTTATATTACCCAATTTAACTGTGTCTTTACATGGTATAAATCAAATCATGTAGTTTGATAGAACTAATAGTACCCGTTAGAATTTGACCGTAGATTTCATTCTAAAGGTAACTCAGTTACAAAAATTAAGAGAGACAGTAGTATGAAGTTCCCTATGTCAAGTACTTACTATTCGGTTTCTCTAAACGGTTAAGATTGTTACATAAAAAGAAGAAAGTAGCTACTTGATCTTTTCTTAATAAGTGAATATAGTGAATCAAAAACCTTTGGACTGTTATAGAAAGAGTCTCTTTCTGATATACCTTCTCGGTGTTTCTATACACACTTTCCTTCACTCCTATACAATAGTTTTATCACCTTTTATATCTTTTAATCGAAAGTTTACATTAAAATAGGTTTAGTGAATAAAAAAAAAAATGGGACAAGACTAAACCTTTGATCGTAATTTGAACCAAACTTAATCGTGACTAAGAACCCACCAACCTCTCATTCATATTCTACAGATTATTAAAAAGTGAGACTCCTAGTTCGTAAAATAGTGTACTTTATTCTCGGTTCAATATTAGATATTTCTTTTATCAGAACAAATTAAAACCGAAGTCCGAAAGAAGTGATATCTCTCGGTTATAAAGAAAGGTTCAGTGAAGGTCCTCTGTCGTCAGAATTACAAAATACCGTATGTACAGAGATGCATATCAAATCTTAGGTGTTTTTGTACTGGCAACCAAAATTCAGTCCCAAAGACTTTACCTGAGTCTTCTCCTTACACAAATGTCTACAAACCGACCGATGAATCAGTCCCAGAACATCCCAATTATGAAATTAACTTTAGTGGTAATTCCAGACCAAAAGATGAATTCTGTAACAATCTTTGAGTTATAACATTTATGTCAGACTCTATTAGTAAGAGAGGTCTTAGTCAAGTACATTCAGGTTAAGTATTCTCTGAATACCTGACATAAATCAGAGGAAGAGACACGAGATTCGTTGAACTTATAGAAGGACGGTTCATATTAGGGGGTCGTGTAGAAAATTTGATCTAGGAAGGATACAGACTTTACAGTAGTCCAGAGACGAAGTAACCGAGAGTCGTCTTCGTAGTCAACAGGGTCTCTTCGGGAGAACTGATGGGACAGGTCCCATTGAAGAGAGACCTAAAGAGACAAGATTGAATGAAATGGAAAAGTGTATCAAGAACTTCCCAATTTTCCAATTAGAGAGTCAGTACAGACTGTGAAACACTGGGGAACCTGACACGGGTGACCCGAGGAGACGGGTACCCCGAGAGGTCCATTCTTATGACCTTACCCATCAACAAGGGAAAGGTCCCCTGGATGGGTCGGGTCCCTATCACGATGGACTTTATAATAATAAGTAAATTAAAAGATGGTTAAATGGGAAAGGAGGGTGTTCAGGTGCCCAGGGTGTTCCTCTCAGAAACAGAAAAAAACGATGACAGAATCGTGGTTCTGGTCGTTTTTCGACCAAGAATCGTATAAATGTCCCTCCTCATTTTTATCCCGTCGTCGTTACCGTATTGGAAACTTAAAGGGACACAGTTAGGTGTCTTGTTGTACCGTTGATTCTATTGATTTGTAATTGTGTGTTTGTGGTTTATCGTATACATCCAATTTTCCACTAGGGGGACGTTTGAAGTTTTAAATTCGTCGGTATACGACAGTGTCTACACACTACATAGTTGTTGACATCCACCTTTTTTTTTTTTTTTCGTCTCCCTTCCTTTCCTCCGAAGACGTCAGGATTTTCGGTCTCTTGGGTCTTTAACGGTTGTCTATGAACCAACGTTTTCCCTTCTGACGAGTGAGACACACGCTTCAGACCACCCGGTTACCCTCTTATCGTAGGGTTTGGTCCTCACCCGTAACGTCCGAGACCACACTTCCACGTTCCTGTGCAGTCCTTTCGATCCAACAAGACTCGTTTACTTCCGGTCTTTTATTAATTTAAGGGATACTACCAGTTAAAATCCACATAAAACGGACCCGATACCCCACGGGTTCATAAACCAGTTTATAATGAGACTTGTAAAGACACTCCCACAAAAATCTACTCTCATTGTAGATTAGTCATCTGACTCGTTTCGATTAACAAGAAGGAATACCTTCACCTGGAGTGACCTTGTGAGTTACCGGTCTTGTCTTGTTTTTCTGACTGAAAAGGTATTTCTTCACCTACAAGGGGGACGAACTGATAGAAGTTTGACCCTGTAGTTGAAAAAGAATGAAAACCTGAACTTGACTTCGTTACGGAGAAGGACCCAGAGGTCAGACGGCCTGAAGTCTGATCTTGATATGGTAGTTGAGACAACCCAGTACCGAACGGTCAAGTGGGATTTCTAGAACCCTGATCAGTTGAAGGTACTGTCACACTCGGTTTATAAATATTATTTATATAATTTATCTATCTAGGGAATAATTAAGATAAATAGACCCTTTTGGGAATGACTATGTCAGAAAAAGTCTTGTCTCAAAGTGACTCCCCTTTGACGATCCTTATTTTAGGTTTAACTCGAAATTCTTTGTGATTTCTGTTCTCTTCCTCTACTTTCTTCCCTTATTATTTCTATTTTAAGTCTCTTCATCTAGATTGGTTACCTTTTCTGTTGGACACAAGGTCTGTTGGGTGAGGACCTTTTCGATAAGGACGGATAAAGGAAAGGGGCCTTGTGTGTGTTTTTAGAATCTATATTCATTGAATTCCAATTTTAAATATAACGTGTACTTCGACAACATTATTTTCCACGATAATATTAAAAAATTAACAGAAGTGTCTTTTTCTTTCGACATTCTCTTTTTGTACGGGTGTTTAGTTTCCTTTTGACATTAGAGTAAAATTCTCCCCGATTTTCTATAAATTCTACTAATATATTCTATACTTTCTTATGGTATGTAGTCATTGTCTTTTTAATCTTTACTCTGTGAACCTGATTTATATCTAAACTTTTACCCGAGTATCTAGAGTCCCTTTTCAACTTTTCTTTTTTGGGACAAGACCTCAAGACTTTTTTTATAAAGTCTTTACTTTTGAGTTGATCTCATTTATAATTCTCATTTATATATGGTACTTTTTATAATATTCCTACTTTTCTTCTTCCTCTTTTTCTTCTTCTTCCTCTGTCTACTCTTCCCTCATCCTCCTCCTGCTCCTTCTCTAGTTAAATTTTTTATATGAGTGTCTTATCGTTAACGGTTTCTCTTCTACATTACAGTCTTGTTTATATTTTTATGGTAAAAAATTTTACTGAACTTTACCTGGTTAAGGAACTATATAGTACATGTTTTAGTTTCAGTTTTTCTTTATTACACTTACAGAGATATAAATAATTTCTGTAACTGAAACATTAATTTTCGAAGGGTATTATTTTATACACTTTAACATCGTTTGTAGATTCGTTATTAATAATGGTTAAGATGTTTTTCAGAAAGTCTTTAAAGTTTTCCTCCTTTGTGAAAGATTGAGTAAATCACTATAGTCCTAATGAGACCTCGTGTTTGGTATGTTTCTAACATACGTTCCTTTCTCTTGATGTCTAGTTGGAGGGAGTACTTGTTTCTACGTTTTTAAGATTTGTTTAATTTAGGTTTTTATGAAATTTTCCTATCCCAAATAAGGTTCTTCCGTCTCACGAGAAATCATAAACTTTTTAGTTATTCACATTAAGTGGTATAATTGTTTATTTCATTCTTTTTGATATGTTCTTCAAGTTATCTATTTCTTGTTTGTAAACTGTTTGGATTGTATGTAAAAAAAATAGTTTAAGGGTCTTTTAATACCTATTTTAAAAAAAAAGAGTCTATTTTCTTTAAAAGGAGTCGGACCATTTTGACTATTTTCCATCGACACTTTCTGGATCTCGATAGAGTATGAAGTACTACTCTTTTACTTGAAAAAAAAGAGGATTTCCGTTGTTTCCGTTCGTATAGGCGAGACTGGTAAATATACGTTGTACCAGGTTCTCCAATTTTTTTTCTTTTCAATTTTCATAGATATACAAAACTTTTTCTTTATAAATATAAGTATCTGTTGTACGAGTGGATACATGTGGTAGACTACTTTAGATGTTTTTCTGTGACCCTACTGGGTCTCTCTACTATACCCCTCCTAACACCCTCCCCCCAAGTCTCAACCCTTGAGTACATGTGGACACCACCTAAGTACAGTTACATACCGTTTTGGTTATGTCATAACATTTCATTTTATTTCATTTTTAATTTTAATTTTTTTTTTTGTATTTCAGGAATCTCTTTTTAGACCGTTTTCTTCATGTATAATTTATGTAACTTTTGGAGCCTTATAACTCTTTTTTAATTCTTCTGTTTTATTTACCTCTCTTTATGAAACAATACTCAACCTTTTAAACACAACAATTTTACATTTAAGAAGGGTTTGACTAAATACCTAAGTTTTGGTAACATTAGTTTTAGGTTCAAAAAAACATGATTAACTATATGACACATATTTTAAGTATAACTTTAGGTTTCCTGGATCTTATCGATTTCATTAATTTTTTTTTTTTTCTTTTCGGTTTTCATTAGTTCTGTCACATCAAGACCGTATTTATACCTATTTATCTAGTTATTTTCCGTGTCTTTATATAAACCTTTATATACTTGTGGACTGAGAACTGTCACCACGTTTCCACTAAGTCACCTCTTTTCTCTCATAAAAATTGTTTATTACGATCTTTTTAACTATAGGTGTACTTCCTTTTACTTGATACTTGAGTTCTGTATCTAGATTTATACTTTAATTTTTATAATTTTCGTATTCTAGTTCTTTTTTGTCTACTATTTTAGAAATACTGGAACCAAACCCGTTTTAAAGAATTAATACTACGATTATTTGTGTACGGTGTTTTTTAACCATGTAATGTGAAGTAGTTTTAATTTTCACAGACGACAAATTTGATGTCACAATGTTTTTTCTTTTCTACTCCGTGTCTTCTTGTTAAAACACTTCGTATCCAGAAAAAAAATTAACAACTTAAAAACAATAAAAAAATTTATATTTAAATAAATAAAATTAACCTCCAATTAATGAAACGTTATAACATAACCTACACGTAGGTCTTATATATGTTCAAGAGTCTGAGGTATTAGGTTTTCGTTTCTTGGGTTCTTTTTTATCCGACTGTTAAACTTATCTGTGAAACTTTTTCTTCTGTATGTCTAACGTTCATTCGAGTACCTTTCTATAAACCGTTATCGGGGTTTAACCTATGTTAAGTTTACGAATAGTTTTCTATTGTCTATTTACGTGTCATCGTATAGATATACCACTTACTGAGTCTTTATTTATTGTTACTTGATAATGGTCAATAATACGGTGGTGTACCCCTTCAGAGTTTTATTAATATTATTCTTATTTTATTAATATGAGAGTTTCTACAGACCTCTAACCCTCAGTCTTCCTATTCTCCGAGGGACCTCCCAGTCACTAATTCTGACGTGAAGGTGACGTCTGAAGGAACCACCGAGTCTGTCATTTCGTAGACAGATGTCACGCCCTCTGGGCCCAAGCTAGGGACCCAACCCTTCTAGGGGACCTCTTCCTTTACCGTTAGGTAAGGTCCTGATAACGGACCTTTTAGGGTACCTGTCTCCTCGGACCATCCGATATCAGGTGCCCCAGCGTTTCTCATCCTGTGCTGACTCTCTGAAGTGAAGTGAAGTGAAGGTGACGTTCCCCGCACTCAAGGTAGGGACCAACCCATTACTTCTAGAACGTACGGTAAGACACACCGGTTTTTTAATAAAATTTTTCCTTCTTTGTAATTTCAATCGTCTATACAAGTGGGGACTGACGTAAGAACGATTGAAGAAAATAGACAAACGTGTCAACGTCTCTCACTTTGTAAAACAAACTTAAATGTAATAAATTATCTCGGACATAAGTTGTTGTTCGAGTATTTTAAGGACCTTTAACTTGTTAGTCGAGAACTTTCGACGGAAACCTGTTCGAGGTCGTGTGGTGGGATTGACTGGGAGATTTTTCTTGATCCGGGTCTACCAAAGTATCATCTTAAGATTGTTTTGAAGTTTCCGGGGTCACAATACATTGTAAAAGGTTTCGTATCTTTTATTTCCTTTTGAGAGATTAAAAAAAATGTTTCGTTTACATTGTAAACATTTATATATTTAGCTATTCTCGTCATGTTCTTTGATAATTTTTGGTTACGATGAACACTTATAGTTACGTTGTAATGATTTATTTTATTATCATTTGTCTTAGGTTGTCATGTCCTTGTTTCATTATTTAGTCTGTAAATTTCTTAAGTGTTAATCAAGTTATAATTCTTCAGAAAGGTATATTATGTGTTACTATTAGTTAGATTCTTCTGTTTAATGTTTATACAGAGGTATCTACGTCTTTTTTTGAACCGGTTTTAAGTTATGAGTAATGATTATTTTCGAGAGGTCTTTTATCTTTGACAAGTTACAGGACCGTTCTATCTCTTTCACTTTACTTCACTTCACTTCAACGAGTCAGCACGGGCTGAGAAACGCTGGGGAACCTATCATCGGACGTGGTTCGAGGAGGTAGATACCCTAAAAGGTCCGTTCTCATGACCTCACCCAACGGTAAAGGAAGAGGTCCCTTAGAAGGGTTGGGTCCCTAGTTTGGGTCTAGAGAGTGTGACATCTGTCTGCGAAATGGTAGACTCGGTGGTCCCTTCAGGATTCTATTTCATATTGGTATTTTCTACTCTCTACTTACCCCTCTTACAAAGTTTTGTACCTTATTAGAACGATTATAGGAGATCCTAAGTTCTGAAATCACATTTTCTTTATACGTTATTGTAGTTTTTTCATTTTTAAGACTTAAATTTCACCTTTATCGTCATATTTCAGTTCTATCCAAAAGAGAATTCATGGATAAAGGATCAAACTTCTGACTTTTATAGATCTGATTTGAGTCTCATTATTCGTGGTATTCCAGGATCTAAACCCTCAGAGTCATAGTGAGGGATGACTTCTATTGTTACAGAAAATCTATTTAGTACCTAAGATCTAAATGTCCTCTTTTGTATGTTCTATTTATACCCTATAGAACAGTATCGTCTTTTATTCCTGAGACTTCGTTGAAAATTTTTCCGGTTTACTTGTTCCTTTGTTTTAACCCTGACAATCTTGTAATTATTCCTGTGACGACGACGACGACGACGACGATTCAGCGAAGTCATCATAGGCTGAGACATGCTGGGGTATCTGCCGTCGGGTGGTCCGAGGGGGTAGGGACCCTAAGAGGTCCGTTCTTGTGACCTCACCCAACGGTAAAGGAGGAGGTTACGTACTTTCACTTTTCAGTTTCACTTTAGCGAGTCAGCACAGACTCATTCCTGTGATCCTGTATAGTTTATGTAAATAAAGGTACTTAAGTGTTACTATGTTTTGTTTGTCTACTAAACTCCTTACGATTACTCTCTTTATTATTATTATTAAAGTAATAATAAAACTTTTACTTTATTTTATACCAAAATGTTCAATTAGTTCCCTCTTCCTTTGTATTCTACGTTAATACGTAAATAATATGGAAAATAAAAACATAGTAGACTTAAAGTCTTATTAATTTATCAACTACTGTCCTACAAAGATAAAACATTTTCAAAAGGTCAATGAATAATGTTTTTCCTTATTATTTTAATCTTATAGAATTATTGTGACATCACATATTAATTTAAAACGACTTTCTCCTATTGAATTCTTAAGAGTTTATTTATACGTTTAACATTTAACTTCACTACCTACACAAATAATTGTACCACCCCCCTTAAGAAAGTTTTAAATATAATATAGTTTAGTACAATATGTAGAATTTGTAGAACGTTAAAATAAACAATTAATATGGATTTATTTTGACCCTTTACTTTCTTTCAGTCAAAAGTTTGCAGAACATTTGGAATTATTCAAATACTTTCCCGTTACTATTTACTGACGTTTATAGTGTCTCTCTCTCTTTAGGTCTGTGATACATATATTACTACGTACACGTTTAGTTTGTTTGTTTTTTCATGTTGTTTCTTTGTTTTTGACTTAAACGTATCCTAATTCATTCGGAAACTGACACACCTAGTGTTATTTGACATCTTTTAAGACTTTCTCTACCCTTATGGTCTGGTGGACTGGACGGAGAACTCTTTAGACATACGTTCAGTCCTTCGTTGTCAATCTTGACCTACACCTTTTTGTCTGACCAAGGTTTATCCTTTTGCTCATGCAGTTCCGACATATAACAGTGGGAAGAATAAATTGAAGATACGTCTCATGTAGTACTCTTTGCGACCCGACCTTCTTTGTGTTCGACCTTAGTTCTAACGGTCCTCTTTATAGTTATTGGAGTCTGTACGTCTACTGTGGTGGGAATACCGTCTTTAACTTCTCCTTGATTTTTTGGAGAACTACTATCACTTTCACCTCTCACTTTTTCAACCGAATTTCGAGTTGTAAGTCTTTTGTTTCTAGTGTCGNATACTTTCCCGTTACTATTTACTGACGTTTATAGTGTCTCTCTCTCTTTAGGTCTGTGGTACATATATTACTACGTACACGTTTAGTTTGTTTGTTTTTTCATGTTGTTTCTTTGTTTTTGACTTAAACGTATCCTAATTCATTCGGAAACTGACACACCTAGTGTTATTTGACACCTTTTAAGACTTTCTCTACCCTTATGGTCTGGTGGACTGGACGGAGAACTCTTTAGACATACGTTCAGTCCTTCGTTGTCAAGCTTGACCTACACCTTTTTGTCTGACCAAGGTTTATCCTTTTCCTCATGTAGTTCCGACATATAACAGTGGGACGAATAAATTGAAGATACGTCTCATCTAGTACTCTTTGCGACCCGACCTTCTTTGTGTTCGACCTTAGTTCTAACGGTCCTCTTTATAGTTATTGGAGTCTATACGTCTACTGTGGTGGGAATACCGTCTTTAACTTCTCCTTGATTTTTTGGAGAACTACTATCACTTTCACCTCTCACTTTTTCATCCGAATTTCGAGTTGTAAGTCTTTTGTTTCTAGTGTCGAAACCAGGGTAGTGAAGTACCCTTTTATTTACCCCTTTGTCACCTTTGTCACAGTCTGAAATAAAAAACCCCGAGGTTTTAGTGACGTCTACCACTGACGTCGGTACTTTATTTTTCTGCGAATGAGGAACCTTCTTTTCGATACTGGTTGGATCTATCGTATAAGTTTTCTTCTCTGTAATGAAACGACTGATTCCAGACAGATCAGTTCCGATACCAAAAAGGACACCAGTACATACTTACACTTTCAACCTGACATTTCTTTCGACTCGTGGTTTCTTAACTACACAAACTTGACACCACAACCTCTTCTGAGAACTCTCAGGGAACCTGACGTTCCTCTAGGTTAGTCAGGTAAGACTTCTAGTCGGGACCCTAAAGAAACCTCCCTTACTACGACTTCGACTTTGAGGTCACGAAACCGGTGAAGTACGTTTCTCAAATGAGTTGACCTTTTTTGAGACTACGACCCTCCCTAACCCCCGTCCTCCTCTTCCCCTGCTGTCTCCTACTCTACCGACCTATCGTAGTGACTGAGCTACCTGCACTCAGACCCACTTGAGCCCTCAACCACTACCTGTCCCTCCGGACCAAACGACGCTAAGTACCCCAACGTCTCAGCATGTGCTGACTCGCTGACTTGACTTGACTTCAGAAAGTGTAGTCAGACTCATGGTAACTCTCTTTGGTACATCACTAAACCCATCCTTTATAAATTGTAGTTCTTAATAACCGATATGGAGTTCTGACGACACTACTCTCTAATATCTGATACCCCATGTCTCTTAGGATTTATTATCTCATTCATGAGAACGGACCTTTTAGGGTACCTGCCTCCTCGGACCATCCGACGTCAGGTACCCCAGCGACTCCCAGCCTGTGCTGACTCACTGAAGTGAAAGTGAACAGTGAAGGTACGTAACCTCTTCCTTTACCGTTGGGTGAGGTCACAAGAATGGACCTCTTAGGGTCCCTACCCCTCGGACCACCCGACGGCAGATTCCCCAGCGTGTCTCAACCTGTACTGACTTCACTGAATCGTCGTCCATCGTCTCTGTCCCTCTTCGACGAAGGATACCCCCAATTTTGTCTTTTGAGTTTTTTCCTTGTTTAGACCTTTTCTGAGGATTAGTCACTACTCTAGATCTAGAGTGACCTCTGTCATATAGGTTCGTGTGACGTACAGACTCAGTGATTCTAGGAAGTGCAATTCCTTAGCCACTTCTTAGAAAGAATACCCTAGAGTCTCCTGTAACAGTATCTCCTCTGAGTCAGTCCCTTTGAGTGACCCTTTGGTGAGAGACCCCACTAACTCTTTGACAGGTTCCCCTCCCCGACACAGAGTCTTGAATGACGTTTTGACGGGTCTCCCACGGTCGTTCCAGTGGGGTCCCTCCACGGTACACGATGACCGGAGGTGGAACGTGACGTCTTCTGCCGGTTTCTAGTGGGATCCTGGTCCTTCGTCTCGAGGAAAGAGAAAATCCTAGGGAAACCGTGGACGATGACTATTTCGAACTGTTGTAGGAGTGAACGGTTTCTTTTATACAAGGTCCTAGTTTTCAATCCGTTACTTCAACCTGCCCCTTCACTCCCCGTTATCTGACTATTAACCACTTGAAGATCGAGAGTGAGGAGTATGTGACTTTATGTCCCATAGGTTTCCCACAAAATCAACCGAGCCCAACGTATTTGTTTTACGGTGGGTGGTCCACCGGTTTTGCTGCCTATAAATAAAAGGATCCAAGACCTCTGACCTTCAAGTTCCAGTTCCACAGTAGTCCCAACCACAGAGGACTTCGAGAAGGACTGAATTTCTGTCGGCGGAGGAGGGACACAGACATGACTGGAAAAAAGACACACACTTTACTCTGTCTCAAGAGACCATAGAAAGGGAGAACAAACACACACACACACACACACACACACCATAAAATAAAAAAATCGTAATTTTTAATAAATTAATCCTAGTTATTTGATAGTCATGTAACAAAAGATCCAAACCTGTATCTAAAATTTTTTATTCTTTTTAGTTACTTTATTATTAGGTGATAGTCACTTATTTTCTTTTTTATAAAATTGTATCTTTATCGTTCTCATTAAAGTTTTACTTTTGCTTCGTCTCTTATTTCCTGTCCTATGAATTTCTTTGAGTAGAGATTCCTATTAAGTGAGATAATAATATCATAAACAAAGTAGTGTCCAATTACTACATGGTCGTACGGGTGACCCGAAATCCCTCTGTCGATATTTTTCACCGAAACGTAGTCGTTTGTTCCTCTACTATACTTATTGATAATTAAAAAAACAAACAAAACAGAGAAGAAGAATGTTTCTGAGACAGGACAGTCCAATTCCGGGATTGGAATATCGAAGGGAAAAATCCAGGACGGAGGTTCACGTTAGTAGAACCTCCAATCCCAAAATTGTACCTAAAACCCTCACAGTGGTAAGTCAGAGTTGTTCCCTGTTTCCGTTACTGTACGAGTAGAGTACCCCAATGTTAGTCTTTTTGACTTTGTTTTCTGTCCTCTAAATGACTAACTTATCATATTAGTCGTGTACGTTGATTATTATTTCGATAAAACCGTCTAAGATGTTAATACTCTATACACTACGACATTTGTTAGAAAAGTCTACACTATTACAATCACCTATCACCAAAAATTTAAACAGTAGAAAACTTCAATGTACGACTTTATGAATGTTTCACGACAGTGTTGAACCGAGAATTACAGTGAGGTGTCTCTTACTTTAATTCATCTCTACTTAATTCAAACGACTCAGTTATTAACAACTACGATTAACTGTTCGTACACCTCTCGACTAATCTGAGAGTCAAAAACACACAAATTGTAACATGTATTATTTCTATTTTTATTGTCACTGTTCATCCTGACATTTATTTTATAATTATTGACATTTTCTTATGATATATGTTGAAATACAGTTAAGGAAATTTTACCCATATAAGACGACGACGACGATATAGCGGAGTCAGTACAGGTTGAGAGACTCTGGGGTATCTGCCGTCGGGTGGTCCGAGGGGACAGGGACCCTGAGAGGTCCGTTCTTGTGACCCCACCCAACGGTCAAGGAAGAGGTTACGTACTTTCACTTTTCACTTTCCCTTCAGCGAGTCAACACAGTCTGAGAATCGCTGGAGTACCTGACGTCGGGTGGTCCGAGGAGGTAGGTACCCTAAAAGGTCCGTTCTCATAACCTCACCCCACGGTAACAGAATAGGATATAAAATCCTCCGATATTTAATTCTTATATTTAATACCAAACGGAACTCTTAACCTTCGACTCTTAGTTGCCTTTACAATTCATAATCTTGTTTAACAGTTTAAAGGAAGTTTTTTTTTTTTGGGTGTTGATTTACTGAAATGTCCTTTTTATAAAATTTGATAGTTCCTAGTCTTACACAGTATAAAATTTTGAAGGTACAGCGTGAGCACGTGCACACACACACACACACACACACACGAGTCAATACAGGTTAAGAAGCACTGGGGTACCTGACATTGGACGGTCCAAGGAGACAGGTACCTTAAAAGGTCCGTTCTTATAATCTTATCTAAAAGTAAAGGAAGAGGTCCCCTAGAAGGTCTGGGTCCCTAGTTTAGAAGGAGAGAACGAAAACATCATTTCGTCTAAGAAATGGTGACACGGCGGATCCTTCAGGTTCAGTCGGTCATTTCAGGTGTTAAACTATAGTGAAACATGGACTTTCGACGAACTTTCCTCTCCGGTAAAAATTTATGTTTTTGTTCTAGTTATTATTATGATCCGTTTCTTACATCGCCATGATAGTTATTACTTAAACAACTCTTGAAAGACCTTCTATTTGTCTTCTTCTATAACCTTACTGTTTTGTCTTAACTCTTTAGAGATTTGATAGTGTCTAATGGTTTCTCGAAAACCTCTTAATACGCAGGGACTTTAACTTTGTTTTGACATTGTTTTGACACCATCTCACTCGGTCTTTCCGCTTTTTTGTCAAATTCCTCAAGTTCTCTGTATCCAGCTAACGACGGAAACCTGACGACAATACCACTGCTTCGCTCCCAATGTCTACACCGGATGTCTTGACATCTACCTTTGGATGTCCCGAGGAACTACCGTCGTTTCGGAAGCTAGTATGACCAAAAGTCCCCAATAAGAATTTTTAGTGAAACCGTTTGGTTTAACCAACCGGTTCTTATTACCAAACAGTTTCATTTCCGAAAGTTCTTTCTCCGAAGGTCAATAAAAAGATCTGACTGGTTTTCGTTGGTCGTTGTGTGACTACTCCCTCTCGACAGTCCAGTATAGACTTAATGTGAAAATCGTTAATCATTAATTAATGGTTAAAATTAAATCATAAACTTTCCATTACTAAATATGAAATAATATATTTGTTTCATATAATTAAAGAGTTGGGTGTCTTACTAAAGTAAAGAAAATTGGTAAAACAGTATCAGTATGTAAGACCGAATTTATTTATCGAGAATCGGTGAGAATCCTAACGAATGTTATTTAGGTACATCAGAATCCGACTTAGAAGATACAACAAAACTTAGTTAAAATTTGAAAGACCTCGAGTGAAAGAGGTAAAAAAAAAAAAAGGGGGGTCTCGAAACACTGAGAAAAGAAGTAAGGAAGAAGAAGTTAAAGGAGGAGACGTGAGGGATTTACATACGGGATAAAATGTGAGTGCAAAGATTGTTTACGTCTTGAGAAAGTCCTTTTTTTTTTTTTNATACAACAAAACTTAGTTAAAATTTGAAAGACCTCGAGTGAAAGAGGTAAAAAAAAAAAAGGGAGTCTCGAAACACTGAGAAAAGAAGTAAGGAAGAAGAAGTTAAAGGAGGAGACGTGAGGGATTTACATACGGGATAAAATGTGAGTGCAAAGATTGTTTACGTCTTGAGAAAGTCCTTTTTTTTTTTTTTACAAAATTTAACGGGAGAGGCCGAGTACGTGATGGTAACGGTCCTTCTATGTCGTACAGACCGAGGGTCGGAGATAGGACACTTTCCCGGTCGAGGAACATCACTGTGGGGTCGTATCCTCCTCTAAACCCTCCTTTACCTTGTCTATAGAATTTACTACATTTACCACGACCACCATACAATAATATCTTTTTTTGATTGAGATGGTAAAAGTCTTATAAAACACAAACACTACGTAGGATCCTTACATGGAACCATAAACTTTTTCTGTCTAGAAGGAATTTTCAGTCGACAACGTCCTAAGTGAATAGGAAAATCGGTATAGGTTCGTTCACCTAATTAGGATACTCTAAGAGACCCTAGAACTGTGGGTCAATTACTTGTCTTTCTGGAATCCTAGAGACAATACTTTTGGTTCCTTACCTACTTTCAGATGTGGATAATACAAGAACGAAATTAACAATAGAATTTTTTCTCTTAACTTTTTAGAATGTGTTCAGAAACAAAAGACGTAAGAAAATTCGACTATAGATAAGTTATTCTGGTTCGGACCGTTTAAAGAGTGGTTTACCAGACATGGAGACGAGATTCTTACGACTACCACACCGAAATACGTCAGTTATATACATCTGTCTCTGAAAGATCCTTGAAACTAAAGTTCTTACCAAAAATTTTCTTGTCTCATAATACCTGGAGAAATTTTAATTCTCTCTGGTATCTAGAGTCAAGAAGGCTCTTTTATTATAAAATTACATATCGGGTCTTAATTAAAGAAGATGGTGAAGTCATAATTTTCATAAGAATACACCTCTTATTTAATATACCAGGGTGATGGACGATGGGTGTGGAGAGTATCTGTTCGTCATGGAAAAGTAGGAGTTTGGTCAACTTTATTTTGTCCTTCCATTACTCTCACGTTAAGACATTTTTGTTGTCACCTGACGGTCGATGATTTAGTGACTCCAAAACGAGAATTACACAGACATATCGTTTGTTATTTACCTTTTATGACACACTTTTTATTTACTAACTTGTGTGGTAGTCTTCTAATTAAATTAATTGGTAAAAATAATTGGTCTTATTAGAAAGAATATATTATTGTTCACCATTACTATCCTACTATTTATGTTACTTATTTCAAAAATTTTTAAATTCGTATATATATTAACACCGTATATCTCATGTAACACCCCGAAGGGTCCATCGAGTCACCATTTCTTAGGTAGATGGTTACGTCCTCTGCACTCGAACTAGGGACCCAGTCTTTCTAGGGGACCTCTTCCTTTACCGTTTAGTGAGGTCATAAGAACGGACCCTTTAGGGTACCTGTGTCCTCGAATCACCCCATGTCAGGCACCCAAGTGTTTTCTCACTCTATCTTGAATCCATGATTTTTTGTTGTTGTCGTTATCACATATCTATCATCAAATCTTTATGTCTTTATCCAAATCCTGTCATCTTGTCACCTCACTCACCAACTTTATAAAAAGTAAATAAATAGTGAAAAAGACATTAAGACAGCTAGTAACGGTGTTTGTTCTCTTCTTTAAGTGTCTCTTTTTTACCTTATATTGGATGAGTAAATTTCGATGTGTTGTAATCATGATCGTTAGTCATTCACTAAAAAAATTTTTTAATTAGTGACAATTTCAAAAATCTGGAATTCAGTAATCTACTCCAAGTGCAAATTTACTCGAGACAAATTGAGTAAGGTGGACTTTTATATAGATTTTCCCAATTATATGAAGACAAATGTTAATTAACCTGTTAGAGACCGATTCTTCTCGTCGTTTCAAACAAGAAACATCCGTTTACACAGGGGGTCCAGTCCTGTAAAATATGTAGGAAGGTCGACTATGGATCATCATTGACCGAGAAGTAAGAATTTCTACCTTTTTACATGTGTACTGTTTATTTTGAAACATCGTGAAAAAACCCCGACACGAAAAAAAAAAAACCGAACTGAAACCCCTTAGGATCAAGAGGTAATCCTTGACTTAGGTAGGGGTCCGTCCTTTCAGGACGGGTGTCCTGGTGGTCCCTTAACGGGTCTTCATTATGTGGTGGGAATACCGTCTTTCACTTCTCCTTGAGTCTTCGGAGAACTACTTCAATTTCTCCTCTCGTTTTTTCAACCGAATTTCGAGTTGTAAGTCTTTTGCTTCTAGAACCGTAGGCCAGGGTAGTGAAGTACCCTCTATCTACCCCTTTGTCACCTTTGTCCCAGTCTGAAATAAAACCCCCCGAGGTTTTAGTGACGTCTACCACTAACGTCGGTACTTTAATTTTCTGCGAATGAGGAACCTTCTTTTCAATACTGGTTGGATCTATCATATAAGTTTTCGTCTCTGTAATGAAACGGCTGATTCCAGGCAGATCAGTTCCGATACCAAAAAGGACACCAGTACATACCTACACTCTCAACCTAACACTTCTTCCGACTCGCGGCTTCTTAACTACAAAAACTTCACACCACAACCTCTTCTGAGAACTCTCAGGGAACCTGACGTTCCTCTAGGTTGGTCAGGTAAGACTTCCTCTAGTTGGGACCCTAAANCGATTTCGACTTTGAGGTCATGAAACCGGTGGAGTACGCTTCTCAACTGAGTAACCTTTTCTGAGACTACGACCCTCTCTAACCCCCGTCCTCCTCTTCCCCTACTGTCTCCTCCTCTACCGACCTACCGTAGTGGTTGAGCTACCCGCATTCAACCTCTCTTGAGGCCCTCAACCACTACCTGTCCCTCCGGACCGCACGACGCTAAGTACCCCAGCGTTTCTCAGCTTGTGTTGATTCGCTGACTTGACTTGACTTGACTTACGAAACAATGACTTGTGTTTTCCTTCAACATTTCTCTGTTTCCCCTTTACTAAAATTTTAATCTTAAGACCTCGAGACACAGAGGGAAGACGGCATCTCTTCACGGGACTATGACCTATAATCAATGGTGGAGACCCCTATCATTCCCCGTTTTCACCGTCGTCTTACCTAAACTCTCATGAACGTTTTACATTTCAGGAATGTGGATGACTGATATATCGTGTAGTAATAATGTCTTTGAATTTCTTTTATGTCACTCAGTTATCATATGGTTACATAAAATTGTTGTTGATTCTAAGGAACATGTTCGCTATAGTATACTATAAACAGAAAGAGATAAACCGAATGAAGTGAATCATACTATTAGAAGTCCAGATAGGTACAACGAACGTTTACTGTAATAAAGGAGAAAAATACCGACTTATTATAAGGTAACATACATACATGGTGTAAAAGAAATAGGTAAGTAAACAGTTATCTGTACAGTTATCGGTACAGAACCGATCACATTTATCACGACGGCACTTGTGACCCTACGTACGTAGGAAAGTTTTAATTCTTTTTAGATGGACATTACTATTTGTTCTCTCTTCTCTTCTTTTATTGTCTAGAAAAAGTGTTTTACGGTTTAACAAGACACCTTAGCATCTCGTCTCACTATAGGTAATCGAGGTTGAGTGGTCACTATCCTTTCTAAGTAAGGAAGACAGGAGGAGACATTTATTCTTACGATAAATCGTGAAGAGAAAGGGTGTCATGTCGTTACTGTATTATTAAGTTACGGAATTTTATAAAACTTAAGGGAGTTTTTACTCCACGATTTCTACAAACGACGGAGTATTTAGATTACGTCTTATAAGGACGTCTAAAGTCTCACCAACCTTCCCACCATTAATATTTATCTCTCTTTGTATAAAATTTTACTGTTTTTCTTAAATTTACCACGGTATTCTTAACCTTAGTTTTTCTTTCTTCATCTTTATTCTTGAACTGGGAATAAATTTTTGTTTACACTGTCAAATCTAGTAAGTAGAGGAACGACGGGAACCGCCCGACGGACAAGCCACTCCATTTTCACCTTTTCCTTAAGTTGCACCATGAATCTATTCCACATTTAGGGATTCTAAAAAAAGTTCCTTTTTTATAAGAGTTTATGGTCATTAAAGTAAAAAGTAAATACAATATCTTAAAGTTTCATAGAGTGAAAGTTTTGTCCAGACTTCTTCACTTATGGTTCAGACTTTACGTCATCGACAGAGAGAACTATTGTGTCGGGTTCTGAGTGTTGTTTCTTATTAGGCTAGCCTCAGGAGTCAAGTAAAGATCCTCAACAGTTACAAGGAGACTAAGGTTACTAGTGAAACTTGAACTCCCCAAGATCAGAGTAATTTCTTTCTTCAGTTGTTCGACATTCCAGGAAGTAGGTTTAGGTAACGTGTTGTAGTTTAAGGAAATGACTTCCTCAAGTAGATTTACACACTTTAATTAGGAAGAAGACCTCCTCCCCCGTCCACAGAATTTTCGGATGAACAAAGGAACTTAGATGTGGAAGGTTGTGTCTACGCAAATCATAAAGTCCCCGTCAGTGATCCCCTTCGACACTCGGACGGTCAAGACCATGTCTGGGACCGAGCAGCTGTGCAGAGTGTTTCTGGTGGAAACACCCGACGTAAGAAAAGGGTAGTCCGTCACGACGGGACTGGACCCCACACAAAAAGTAAAGATTTCTTATACGACTAGGAGGGATTTACTAGATGACTTTTGACTCACAACTTCGTGTTTACTTTTGACTTTTCACGGTAAATCGTGTGTTGCATTAATAAAGTGCCGGAGGACGTTCAATCGTTTCCGGACAAAGTTGAACATTCTACACTTTCGGTCGGGCACGGTATAGTATTATAAAACTTTGTTAAAATTTAGGGAGAAAAGGACCCAACCACCGACATCTCCTCCTTCCCTCTTCCCCTACGGTAAAAGTACACCTTATCGAAAAATTTCTGGTTCGTCAGTATTTTGGAGCTAATTTTCACTTGTTTGCAACTTAAGTTATAGACGTACTGGTCTGAAAAAAATTCTCCTTGATCGAATTGGAGTCCTTTATCATATTCGTTAGGATCTATAATTTAAGTGAAACATGATTTTAAATTAGGTCGGCTCGTATGGTAATTTCACTTATGGTACTTATCGGTATGTCACACCTGTCCATGTGTGTATGAATGAAAATTGCGGTGTATTCAAGTTGAAATGTGTACAAGATATGTCTTTCACGATTCACCTTCTTTTTAACTCAAATACATTGACGTTTAAGAGTGATTCTAAGGGAGGTATTTAATTAGAAATATTAACAAATAATCTATAGTAAAAAGGTAATTGTGAGATTTCGAGATATTTTAATCACAGAGACGACGATCGTTAACTCTTATTGAAGATTAATCTTTTTTTCCTTCCTTTCTATTTTTCTTAATGTAGCAACCGACCTTATTAAGATTTGCGATCGTTACTTTCGTTGACAAGAGGGAAAATCTCTGTCGACACGTCTCGAGGCGTCCTTTCCCAAAAGGAAAACTGAGTAGAGAATGCACTGATACAGTGTTTATTTAGACCTTTTTCCATTAAACAAAAGGTCGGGTCTCTCGTCTACTGTCTCTTCTTTTACACGTTGAGAAAAGGATGACAGTCACTTGATTATAAAAAGTTTTATAGACCTTTTAATAAAATTTTATTTTGGAACTACTAACTTTTAAGAGAATTTATTATAGGAATACGAAAGAGTGGAAACAGATGTTGTAGTAGTGGTCTTGACCTGAAAAACAAATGACTCGGGTCATGTCACTGACCACAGACACATATGCACGAGTCAACACAGGTCGAAAAACACTGAGGTACCTGACATCGGGTGGTCCGAGGAGACCGGTACCCTAAAAGGTTCGTTCTTATGACCGCACTCAACGGTAAAAGAAGAAGTCTCCTAGAAGGACTGGGTCCCTACCTTGAGTGTAGAAGACTCAGAGGACGTGATGTCCGTCTAAGAAATCCCGATTCGGTGACCCTTTCGGGGTCTCCGAAGAACTACTGACAATACACTGAAACCGGAATTCGGATTCGGGGTTGGTAAAGAGTCACGAGAGAAAGAAGTCAGTCACATTTATCCAACAGTTTTTACTAAAGTAACTTTTTAACTCTTTACTGTAGGGGTTTATATAAATAAGTTCACAGGTGGTATACAGTTCGTGCCATAGACCCTTATATTTATTTCTGAGTTCCTATTAACTACGATAAAATGTATAATGGAGAAAAATAATAGTAAACAACAAAAAGCCAGTGATTCAGTACAAACTGACACACCTAGTGTTATTTGACACCTTTTAAGACTTTCTCTACCCTTATGGTTGGTGGACTGGACGGAGAACTCTTTAGACATACGTCCAGTCCTTCGTTGTCAGTCTTGACCTGTACTTTGTTGTCTGACAAGGTTTATCCTTTTCCTCATGCAGTTCCGACATATAACAGTGGGACGAATAAATTGAAGATACGTCTCATCTAGTACTCTTTGCGACCTGACCTTCTTTGTGTTCGACCTTAGTTCTAACGGTCCTCTTTATAGTTATTGGAGTCTATATGTCTACTGTAGTGGGAATACCGTCTTTCACTTCTCCTCGATTTTTCGGAGAACTACTTTCACTTTCTCCTCTCACTTTTACAACCGAATTTCGAGTTGTAAGTCTTTTGATTCTAGTACCGTAGACCAGGGTAGTGAAGTACCCTTTATCTACCCCTTTGTCACCTTTGTCACAGTCTGAAACAAAAAACCCCGAGGTTTTAGTGGTGTCTACCACTGACGTCGGTACTTTAATTTTCTGCGAATGGGGAACCTTCTTTTCAATACTGGTTGGATCTATCGTATAAGTTTTCGTCTCTGTAATGAAACGACTGATTCCAGACAGATCAGTTCCGATACCNTTGTCACAGTCTGAAACAAAAAAACCCGAGGTTTTAGTGGTGTCTACCACTGACGTCGGTACTTTAATTTTCTGCGAATGGGGAACCTTCTTTTCAATACTGGTTGGATCTATCGTATAAGTTTTCGTCTCTGTAATGAAACGACTGATTCCAGACAGATCAGTTCCGATACCAAAAACGTAACCAGTACATACCTACACTCTCAACCTGATACTTCTTCCCACTCACGGTTTCTTAACTACGAAAACTTGACACCACAACCTCTTCTGAGAACTCTCAGGGAACCTGACGTTCCTCTATGTTGGTCAGGTAAGATTTCCTCTAGTTAGGACCCTGAAGAAACCTCCCTTACTACGACTTCGACTTTGAGGTCATGAAACCGGTGGAGTACACTTCTCAACTGAGTAACCTTTTCTGACACTACGACCCTCCCTAACCCCCGTCCTCCTCTTCCCCTGTTGTCTCCTACTCTACCGAGCTACCGTAGTGACTGAGCTACCTGCACTCAGACTCACTTGAGGCCCTCTACCACTACTTGTCCCTCCGGACCACACGACGCTAAGTACCCCAGCGTTTCTCAGCCTGTACTGGCTCGCTGACTTGACTTGACTTCAGTACAGGTTGAGACGTTGGGGTACCTGACGTCGTGCGGTCCGAAGGGACAGGGAGTGGTAGAGGGTCTCAGACGGGGGCTCGAGAACAGGCAACTTAACCACCACGGCAGGTAGAGTAGGAGACAGTGGGAGAAGAAGTAGACGCAAACGAGAAAGGGTCGTAGTCCCAGAATGAAATAATATTTTAATAGAATAAACGATATTCTGGTCCTTTTATAAATTCTTTATTAACAAATAACTCAAAAGATGGTATAACCTGTAGTTAAGATTATTATTAAAAAACTTAATTGACGATATAATAAAGGGTAAAAGTTTACTTCTCTGATTCCGTGTCTTCTTAATTCTTTGAAAGGGTTTTTGTATGTACATCAACAAGATCTCGGTTCTAAACTTGGTTCCATCGGACCGAGACCTCTTCCTAAGATTTGGTGATTTAATACATTAATTCAGAACGAACCACCACTACTCTTTTTAGAACGGTACAATCCACTAAGTAAAGTCTTCACATAAAAATCTGACATTATATCGAGAAAGAGACCAAATCGGTTCTCAAAATACATTTTGTTAGTGTATAAACGATTTGGCGAGTTTTCTTTACATAGGTAAACTATTTTCGAAAGAGAGACTTAATAGTCAAATTGTAATAAAGAAATGTTCGGAAGTTGTTTAGCATCGTGGGTATGTTTATGCCATTAATCAAAATTGAAGGGAAACAGTTAGATTTTATTTTCACCCCATAAACTATAAGGCCATACCTCTTAAAGTGAGATGGATCTACCTGAACTCAAACTCACTTGAGGTCCTCAACCACTACCCGTCCCTCCGGACCTTACAACGTTAAGTACCCCAACGTTTCTCCGTCTGTGTTGACTCGTTGACTGGACTTGACTTGACTTCTCGTTCAATCGTGAAATCATTGAACCTTCTCATACACTATTAACAGTTATTAGAATTTTAAGATTGCTGAAGACGGACTTTCACAACAAAATACTTGACTTTAAGGACAATACACAAAATGTTTATCTAAGATGGCGAATCTAAAACTATAAATAAAGACAAACCGGAACCAGAAGACCGAGATTCTTCATCTAAACTTCTGATATTTATGTTTCTTGACGTGTCGAGAAAAATGGACTTTCACTTTACTGTAGACCGACTCACCCGAGTCACCAGATTCTTTACGGAGAGTCAGTATTTGAAAGAAACTGTAAATTGAACCCGAAACACGACATATAGTTTTATGAACTAACAAGGTGTGATAAAACGGAAGGAAAAGTACCCGTAAAACTTCAGAAAGAGAAGATGATACTTATAAGTTTTACACAAAATTAAAGGAAACTAAATAATTTATACATACTTTCAAGATAACACATAACCATTACAATTACTCAATCTCTATACGTTCACTTTACGTAAAATGTAATAAAAATCTAACAAATATAACGTATTAACGTAAGTTAAATATGTTTCCTTTCACAAGTCATATGTACATTTTCGATACTTCAAGTGTTGTTTCACTTTTGGATACTTGGGTTGGTAGGTTGGGTTCTTGATCTTGTGGTAGTTTGAATAGTTTTAGATACACGAATAAGAGATAGAGTAGGGAAAACGAAGGAGAATTCTCTATTGTCGATAAACTTACACAGGAAAAGTAAAGGAAAGAAAAAAGGACTGAAGTAACAAGTAGAGGAGAGGAAACAAATTCTCAAAATTGTAATAATATTGGATACAGATAAAAGTTTTAAGATATGATAAAATAGGAAGTTTTTTAGTGTTAAAATAAATAGGTAAAGAAACACTCCTTTGAGACCCGATAAAAGTCTAAAATATGTGTACCATACCACTTTAACGAGGAGGCATCTAGTGACGGAATAACACCATTTCCCCGAACGTATTGAGATACTTCGAGACTTGGTACGGTACATCCCGGTGGGTCATACCTACCTAGTATCGTCTCTCAAGAAAAAAAAAAAAAAAATTCCTTCTCTTAAAAAATCAAATAAAATCGACAAAAAACTCCAATTCGATGTAAAAAAAAAATTAAAATTTTAGAAATTAAGAATGTACACAAGGGTTTGTACTTGGGGGGAGGGTGGAGGGAGGGGTGTTGTAGAGAGACCCAGTAGGGGTACGTGGTCGGGGTTCGTACGACGTAGGGCGTAGTCTGTGTCTGACCGCTAAGTTAAGAGTGTACAGTCATATGTACAATCTTACAGTAAGAGGGTTTAGTAGGGTGGGAGAGGGAGAGGGAGACTCAGGTTTTCAGGTAATATGTGTAGACACAGAGAAAGGGACAGAACGTATGTCCCAGCAGTAACGGTAGAAGGATTTAAGGTATATATACACAATCATATGACATAACCACAAAAAGAAAGACCGAATGAAGTGAGACATATTAGCCGAGGTCAAAGTAGGTAGAGTAGTCTTGACTAAGTTTACTTAAGAAAAATTGCCGACTCATTATGAGGTAACACATATACATGGTGTCGAAAGAATAGGTAAGTAGACGACTACCTGTAGATCCAACAAAGTACAGGATCGATAATATTTGTCAGTATCGTCTCTCAAGACTGTTTTGCACTAGGTGACCTCCTTCCTAACCGATTGGTGGGGTCATAGGAACGGTACTTTTGGAGTACTTGACGTATTTTCTGTACTGTGACTTTCTACTCAGGGGTCCCAGACTTCAATAGATTATACGATGACCCCTTCTCGCCTTCTGTTCTTGATTATCGGGGTCTTTCTTACTTCGCTGACCCGGTTTCGTCTTTACTGGGAGTCGACACCTACACAGACTACTACTTTCGTTTTAGGTTACGATGTTTCTTGTCATGACGTATTCTTGGACCTTAGAATCCAGGTACTTAGTTCCATTTGACCTGTACCAGTTTGTCCTCTACTATTCTTATTTGTAACTGGAGAATCCTTAGTCACTTGATTTTACCTGTCCTTACCTGTCTAAGTTAAGTCTATTGGTAATATAGATGGTGACGTCCGTTCTTAAAGAATCTTCTTTACCTCATCGAGAATGTCAGTCGTTTTCACAGACTTTACTTGATGACCCTACCTTGGAGTTTTTACTGTTTTAATAGAGCCAAGTAAAGGTTTCGTTCGGTAAGTTGTAGTGTCATTAAGTTCAGATACGGGGATGGTGGTTACGACTTCTTCGACTGCAACTAGTCAAAACACTTCTGGATCTTTCTGGAGGATCTTGATTGTGTGTGTGTGTGTGAGAGTGTGTGTGTGTGTTTTACAAGATAAGTAGTCAACCCTAATCTTACGTTTTCATCCTTCAGTTCTCTATGGACCTCATTGTCCGTTTAAACTTCATCCCGTTTCCGATTGACTAAAGACGGTTCTCTTTCGTGACCAGTATCGTTTGTGAGAAAAAGTTGTTGTGTTCTCTGTTGAAATGTGTACCTGTAGTGGTTTACCAGTTATGGGTTTAGTTTAACTAATATAAGAAACATCGGTTTCAACCTCTTCGACATATGTCAGTCGTTTTTGTTCTACACCTCGACAGACACTGAGTCTAGTAGTCGAAGAGTATCGTTTTAAGTCCGAATTTGATTTCCTTTGGTCCTTTGGGTGATCCGGTCGGTCCATGTTGAATTTAGTTCAGAGGATTCGTATGCGTCATCTCCATTGTTTATCTAAGTTCCCTAATCTGGATCAATTGTCGCACGAACCTCCTGCTACCTGTCTCCAGACATTATAACATGGTCTCCGTCGTTTGTTTTGGTGGGGTTTCTTTTTCTTTTCGTTCTTCCGTTTCACCAATAGACTCTTCCGAAATGTTCGGACTTCTTTCTTCTCTTCACTTTTCGTTCCCTCTTTCCCTTTCCGTTTAGGTTGATTTCTGTCTCGAGGTTTCTTGTCGTGTCTCTTCGCTCTTCCGGAAGAAGTTACTTGTCACGTATTTTGATCTTCTTTTGTTGTCTTCCCCTTTCTGATCACTAGAGAAGTCCTTTTAACCTCTATAGTTCCCTTGTAAATTGGGTTTCTACCCGTGTTATTTCCTGTCTTTGTCATCTCTGGATCGTCTACGACTTCTCTAGTTTTTCTCTACCTTTCTACGCGTCTTCTTGGCATGTCTTTTCTAGAATTACTTGGTCTATTGGTACTACCACACCAGTCGGTGGGTCTCGGTCTGTAAGACCTCTCACTTCAGTTCACCCGGAACCCTTCGTGACAACAATTATTTCGATCATCTACGCTACCTTAAGGTCATCTTGATAAGTTTTGGGATTTCCTACTACAGTAGTTCCACAACGTAAGTTATACAGTCGTTTGGACCTTATGGGTCGTCGACGGTGTCCTGACCTTTACCAGTTAGGGGTAGGGTTAAGGGTTCTTCCCATCACGATTTCTTACACAATTGGTAGTCTTTTAATGTGAGTAGAGGGTACGATCATTCCAGTATGAATTTTAGAACGTACGATCCGTAGTCATAATACGCTTGGTTCTTAAAGGTCTACGGGGTCGACCCAAATTTTTTCCGTCTCCTTGGTCTCTAGTTTAACGGTTGTAAAAGACCTAGTATCTCTTACGATGTCTTAAGGTCTTTTTGTAGATAGAGACAAAGTTACTGCTACGATTTCGAAAGTTGACACACCTAGTATTATTTGGTACCTTTCGAGAATTTCTCTATTATGGTTGATAGAATGGGTAGAGGACTCTTTGGACATACACCCAGTTCTTCGTTGTCAATCGTGACCTGCACTTTATTGATTAACCAAGTCATAACTCTTTCCTGAAGTACTCTTTACGACCCGACCTATTCGATGTTCGACCTTAGTTCTATCCACCCTTTTTGTAGTTGTTGGAGTCTAAACACCTACTATGGTGAAATTACCGTCTTTCACTTCTCCTTGATTTGTCGAAGAACTTCCCCCACTTTCTCCTCACTTTCTCGACCGAATTTCGATTTCTAATTTTTAGATTCTAGTACCGTAGACCAGGGTAGTAGTGAAGTGCCGTTTATCTTCCCCTTTACCACCTTCGTCATTGTTTAAAGGAGAAGAACCCGAGATTTTAGTGACACCTACAACCGACGTCGGTACTTTAGTCTTCTGTTAACGAAGAACCGTCCTTTCGACACTGTTTGAATGACACGATTTTTCGTCTCTGTAATAAGACGGTTCTTTTCAGGTATATCAGTTCCGATATCAGAAGGGTCACCAGTACATACCAACACTCTCGACCTGGCATTTCTTCCGTCTTGTGGTTTCTTAACTACGGAATTTTGACACCACGACTTCTTCTGAGAACTTTCAGGGAACCTGTCATTCCGCTAGAATGGTCAGTTAGAATTCCCTTTAATTGGGACTTATAAACAACCTTTCTGACTACGACTTCGACTTTAAGGTCATAAAACCAGTAGACTACGTTTATCGGTTGAGTAACCTTTTCAACGACTACGATCCTTTCTGACTTCCGTCTTCCTCTTCTCCCGTAGTCTCCTACTCTACCGACTTACTGTAGTGGCTACGTTACCTGTACTTGAACTCGTTTGGAACCGTCTACTATGCCCTGTCGTTTCGGACCACACGACGTCAGGTACTCCAGTGTTTCTCAACCTGTACTGACCCACTGACTTGTCGTTGTTGTATCACTTTAACGATATCTAATAACTTTCTAGGTACAAAAGTTCTACGTTAGTTAAAGACACGGTTTAATATGAGGGTAGTCTTTACACATTCTCAGAAATAATTAGGTTAAGACCTTTAATGGTCTGAATGTAAAACGGGTTGCTCATATTATTTAACTAGAAATGTCAGAGTGACTAAGGATTACTTCAAATTACAGAGAGTATACACATACCTAGTAAAGACGACCGAGAAAATACTTTATGACAAAGTGTATTAACAGAGGGAAATTTTTAAAAAGGTAAAATTGTATTCGTAATCTCGAAAAGTAGATACTTGTTTGTTAAAACTACAACCTATACGTCATCCATCTTGTAAAGTAAATAAAAAATTTCTAGGTGTTATTTATTTGATATACATGAGTGACCAGATAAGTGACGGTTCACGAGGACCACCATTAAAACACTCAGTTTATAGACAGGGTAAGGTGACCATGAATGAATAAGGACTCAGTTACGGTGTACCGGAGTCAATCGAAATATTGTAATAAAAAGAAAAGTCAAATAGACATATTTGAGTCTCAGTAGTTTTACGGTAACCTCCCTGTAATTTAAATAATTAGTTAAATCTCTACTACAGTAGAAATCCTATGTCGTAGAAGAATGGATACTTCCGTGATAAATATTACTAAAAATTATTTTAAAACATGAAAAAGGGTATGTGTACAAAAAATGTAAACAAACATCCACGGTACAACAATAAAGAAGAACTTAGTCAAAACCATTCACTATAAAATTATTTTTATATTAAAGGTTACTTAGTTCGAAAATTAATGTTTAGAGTCCAGAAAAAATTTTGACACAAGTAACATAAAGTTGATAGTTATTAACACTTTACACATAATTTTAGAGAGTGAGATTACCTATAAACGTTTTAAAAAGATCCTAAATACATCTGAAAACGAGAAATATAAAACTTTGAAATAATAAATCATGTAAGGTTAATAGAAAGACATTAACTTTGAAAGTTAAGAATTATTAATATTTATAATATTTTTGACAAATTATTCTCTTGTCAATTACAAAAGTAGTACTCATATAATGAGTCGTTCATTGTGAACTTTTATGATGTATCTATTTGATCACGGACACGAATCAGCGAGTCAGTCAGACCGAGAAAGTTTGGGGTGCCTGACATCGGGGGGTCCGAGGAGACAGGCACCTTAAGAGGTCCGTTCATATGACCTCACCCAACGGTAAAGGAAGAGGTCTCCTAGAAGGGCTGGGTCCCCAGTTTGGTCTCAGAGGATGTAACGTCCGTCTAAGAAATGACAGACTCAGTGGTCCCTTCGATCTGCCTAAGAAAGTGGTACACTCGATGGTCCCTTCGGGGTTTGATCACGAACCGAACTATATTTATTACGAAAATCAAACCTAACTAACGTAATTTAGAAATATGGATTGAAAGGGGTTTATGTCATTAAACGAAATTAGAGATAATCTTTGAAAAGCATTTATTATTCTTATTTTCGTCAAAGGATCTTACATCATTTTTAAAAAAAATTTTTTATACAAAACATTTATAATAAGTAATTTTATTCTCGGATCATGTAAACTGGTTTAACTGGTACAAGAACTCGAGTGTTGTGCGACAACTGCAACCGAGGATGTACTTAGACATATAATTGAAAATAGAGACCTAACGTCAAAATAGACGAAAAGGGTTGAAATCATGATTATTTAAACTATGTGTACAATGTCAAATAGAGGGTTAGTATATAAAAGGATAAACACATAACGTATTGTTTATTGTGTACGAAACACAGATACCTTAAAAATATTGTACAAGTCGTGGTGTTTATTGTAAAAATGTCGGTACCGAGGTACTAGTTAATTCATACCCTCCACCCATCTTCCTCTTGAGTTTTGATCAGGAGTCCAAGGACCAAAATTCCGACCCGCTTTTACTATGGATTAAGTGACTTTTCTCCTTATGTCTTCTCCAAACCTGTCAGTGTAAATTACATAGACCTTCTGTAGGTACACTTCTAAAGGGGATTCTTCGACATCAGATCTTGAATCCTCTCTAACGACTCGTCTTTTATTTTAAGACACGTAGTAGGTATATATGAACTATTAACTTCTATGAACTCTTCAATTCTATAACACCCCTCGTCTTACTCTTTACTTTGAACCCCTCGGGACTATCATAATGTCACAACTTTGTACATTACACGACTCTTGAGGCTAAGTGTAGTTTACCATTGTAAAAGATTATCACTCGTAATAGTTTTTAATATAGTTCTCTCATCTAGTTCTACCGTCTCATCCTGCATCTAGAGTGAAGGGGGTCACCTTTGTAGTTTTTATGAAGATTTAAACCGTGCTAAAAGTGTCTTTCGATTGACCTTTACCCGTCTTTCTGAGGAAATGTTCTTCTGACATTCTTTCTAAGTGTACATTAACCTATACTTCCCTTCTAGTTGTTAGTCCAGTCTAAAACACAGGGACCCTTTCCTGAGTCTCCCTTTTTTACTAATACACTCGTCTCTGGGTGGACCCCTCCCTCACCAAGGTCGGTGACTAACCCGTAGGGTCGGAACCTTAGATGTGTCCCTTCTACTCGGGGGAACCGACCAATCTCTTTGTGACCTTAATTGTCTTCTGGACACCCGTGTATGAGTTCGCCATGGAATTTTCGTTGGGTCTTGAGACTGTTTTGGTCCTCGACTGACACCGAGTCTAGTACTTGAGGAATAACGGTTTAAGTCTGAATTTAACTTCTTTCATCCCTTTTGGTGATCTGGTAAGTCCATACTGGATTTAGTTTGGGGAATACTAATATGTTACCTTCACTCTTTATCTAAATGCCCGGATCTAGACTATCTATCTCCCGGACTACTTGATACCTTACTTCAAGTACTGTAACATGTCCTCTGTCCCTAGTTCTGGTAGGGGTACCTTTTCTTTACTTTTTTCGTTTTACCGACAGACCCCTCCGGAATGTTTATCGACACTTTTCTTCTCTCCGTTTTTCGTTTCCTCTTTTCCTTTCTATATTCGTAGACTTACGTCTCAAGGTTTCTTATCGACCTTCTCTATACTTTCGGAAGAAGTCGCTAGTTACGTTTTTTATCTCCTTTTGTTGTCTTACCCTTTCTGATCTCTAGAGAAGTTCTTTTAATCTCTATGGTTCCCTTGTAAAGTACGTTTCTACCCGAACTATTTCCCGTCTTTAATATACCTGGATTGTCTTCGTCTTCTATAATTCTTCTCCACCGTTCTTATGTGTCTTCTTGACATGTTTTTTCTAAAAGTGTTGGGCCTGTTAGTGCTACCACACTAGTGAGTGGATCTCGGTCTGTAGGACCTTACGCTTCAGTTCACCCGGAATCTTTCGTAGTGATACTTGTTTCGATCACCTCCACTACCTTAAGGTCACCTCGACAAAGTTTAGGACCTTCTGGTACGACACTTTCACGACGTGAGTTATACGGTCGTGTAAACCTTTTGAGTCGTCACCGGTGTCCTGACCTTTTCCAGTCAAAAGTAAGGTTGGGGTTTCTTTCCGTTACGGTTTCTTAAGAGTTTGATGACGTGTTAACGTGAGTAGAGTGTCTGATCATTTCATTACGAGTTTTAAGAGGTTCGGTCCGAAGTCGTTATACACTTGGCACTTGAGGGACTACAAGTTCGACCAAAATCTTTTCCGTCTCCTTGGTCTCTAGTTTAACGGTTGTAGACGACCTAGTAGCTTTTTCGTTCTCTCAAGGTCTTTTTATAGATAAAGACGAACTGATACGGTTTCGAAACTGACACACCTAGTGTTATTTGACACCTTTTAAGACTCTCTCTACCCTTATGGTCTGGTGGATTGGACGGAGAACTCTTTAGACATACGTCCAGTCCTTCGTTGTCAATCTTGACCTGTACCTTGTCGTCTACACCAAGGTTTATCCTTTTCCTCATGCAGTTCCGACATATAACAGTGGGACGAATAAATTGAAGATACGTCTCATACAGTACTCTTTGCGGCCTGACCTTCTTTGTGTTCGACCTTAGTTCTAACGGCCGTCTTTATAGTTAGTGGAGTCTATACGTCTACTGTGGTGGGAATACCGTCTTTCACTTCTTTTGAGTTTTCGGAGAACTACTTTCACTTTCTCCTCTCACTTTTTCAACTGCATTTCCACTTGTAAATCTTTGGTTCCTAGTACCGTAGACCAGCGTAGTGAAGTACCCTTTATCTACCCCTTTGTCACCTTTATCACAGTCTGAAATAAAAACCCCCGAGGTTTTAGTGAAGTCTACCACTGACGTCGGTACTTTAATTTTCTGCGAATGAGGAACCTTCTTTTCAATACTGGTTGGATCTATCATATAAGTTTTCGTCTCTGTAATGAAACGACTGATTCCAGGCAGATCAGTTCCGATACCAAAAAGGACACCAGTACATATTTACACTCTCAACCTGACACTTCTTCCGACTCGTGGCTTCTTAACTACGAAAACTGGACACCACAACCTCTTCTGAGAACTCTCAGGGAACCTGACGTCCCTCTAGGTTGGTCAGGTAAGACTTCCTCTAGTTGGGACCCTAAAGAAACCTTCCTTACTGCAATTTCGACTTTGAGGTCATGAAACCGGTGGAGTACTCTTCTCAACTGAGTAACCTTTTCTGAGACTACGACCCTCCCTGACCCCCGTCCTCCTCTTCCCCTACTGACTCCTACTCTACCGATCTACTGTAGTGCCTGAACTACCTGCATTCAGACTCACTTGAGGGCCTCTACCACTACCTGTCCCTCCGGACCGTACGACGTTAAGTACCCCAGCGTTTGTCAACCTGTCAGGAAATCCTGACTGACCAACCTAGAAGGACGTTAGGTTCGTTGAGAGTTCTCAGAAGAGGTTGTGGTGTCAAGTTTTCGTAGTTAAGAAACAGTGAGTCGAAAGAAATATCAGGTTGAGAGTGAAGGTATGAACTGATGACCTTTTTGGTATCGGAACTGATCTACCTGGTAACAACCGTTTCATTACAGAGACGAAAACTTATATGATAGGTTCAACCAGTCTTGAAAGGAAGGTTCCTCATTCGTAGAAAATTAAAGTACCGACGTTAGTATTAGACGTCACTAAAATCTCGGGTCTTTTTATTTTAGTTGGTGACAAAGGTGACAAAGGGGTAGACAAACGGTACTTCACTACCCTGGCCTACGGTACTAGAAGCAAAAGACTTACAACTCGAAATTCGGTTGAAAAAGTGAGAGGAGAAAGTGAAAGTAGTTCTCCGAGAAATCAGGAAGAAGTGAAAGACGGTATTCTGACTAATGAGACGGTAATTTTTATTTACTTTAACACGTCAAACATCACTATACCTACCTACCTAGATCTCTGTTAGTACGATTGTTTCAATTCAGTCTGTCTCTTTCTGTTTGTTTTCTATGAGTGTCCTTGTCTTTTATTTGATCCATGGTCACATCTCGTCCTCCTCCCTTCCTCGTTTTGTCACCATCCCCTGACTCTCTGTGTTTCATAGTACATTTTTTGTCTATTTGTTGTTACTATATAAAATGTCGTGTCTTTTAATGTCAGTTATAAAATATTATTATAATTATCTTATATTAAGTTTTTTTATATCTGAGTTTACATGTCATGTGGACTTTAATGTTATAACACTTAGTTGAATGAAGTTTTTTTTTCTTGATAGTTATACTTTTCCCTCTTTATTACTCACTTGTACCATGATTTTATAGAGAGTTGAGACTTATAAAAAGACATATATAACCCCTTTTATTTTGTAAGTTTTACAACGTATTTTCTAAAGACTAAACTTAAAACAAAGTTCTAGACTTTTTTTTTTAGAAACTTTTAATTCAGAAGGGACAGTACAACAATAAAAGTTCGGTTTGTTAAATAGTACGTCACAGAGAGTCTAAGTACATTTCATATAAACGATACTAAAATGACCCGAAGGAAGTATCGAGTCAGTCATTTCTCAGACGGACGTTACGTCCTCTGGACCCAAGCTAGGGACTCAGTCCTTCTAGGGGACGTCTTCCTTTACCTTTGGGTGAGATCATAAGAACGGACCTCTTAGGGTAGTTGTCTCCTCGGACCGTCCGTCAGACACCCTTAACTATCAGATACCCCAACGTTCTCAGTCTGTGTTAATCCGTGTGTGTCGTCGTCGTGTACTAAAATAAGTAAATTCAAACGATCTGTTTTGTCTTAACCATTTATATGTTCTGGTATAATTTTTACTTCTAAACTAGAAGAAAACAAGTCTAACAAATAGGAAAATATTAACAAAGAAGTAAACTGACTTAATAATCTATTAACAATGGTAATCAACCATCTTCGGAGTAAACGTTCTTGTTTTTATTTTACTTGGGATTCTAAATTTCGTTTTTCAGTAAATTTGTAAATCTAAAGTCTTTCTTTGAATCTTTTAACTCTATATGAGATTTTGTGTATAGGTATTTGGACTTTATCCAATTAAACAAATATTATTTTTAAAGATGTTATTAAGTAGGACTTTAAGTAACTCTCTGTTGAATGACCACTCGTATAGTATGTAGGAATTATCGAACTCCTACCTCAACTAGATTTAATATGACTTACACATACACACACATGATTCCGTACAGGATGAGAAACGATGGGGTGCCTGACGTCGAACGGTCCGAGGAGATAGGTACCCTAAAAGGTCCGTTCTTATGACGTTACCCAACGGCAAAGGTGGAAATCTCCTAGAAGGACTGGGTCACAAGTTTAGCCGTAGAGGAAGTAAAGGAAGTATCAGTCCGTCTACAAAATGGTGACTCGGTGGTCCCTTTGGCTTTACTATTACTTAAATTTTTTTCTTTTGGACATTTAAACACATAAAATTAGACAAGACCTTCGTTTACCCTTACTTCTACTATATGTATATATCCAACAACAGGTCAGCGGGTCAGTACAGACTGATGAACGTTTGGGTACCTGACGTCGTGTGGTCTGAAGGAACAGGTAATGGTTGTGGGTCTCGAACAAGTCTGAGTACTGGTAGCTCAGTCACAACGGTAGGTTAGTAGAGTAGGAGACAGTAAGGGAAGAGGAGAACGGGGGTAAAAAAGAGTCGTAGTCCCAGAAAAGGCTTCTCAGTCAAGAAAGGTAGTCCACCGGTTTCATTACCTCGAAGTCGAAGTCGTAGTCAGGAAGGTTACTTATAAGTCCTGACTAACAGAAATCCTAACTGACCAAACGAGAGGAACGACAGGTTCCCTAAGAATTCAGCAGAGGTCGTGGTGTTAAACTTTCGTAGTTAAGAAGCCATGAGTCGGAAGAAATACTAGGTTGAGAGTATAGGTATGTACTGAGACCTTTTCGGTATATTGAAACTGATATGCCTGGAAACAGTCGTTTCACGAGAGACGTAAAATGATACGACAAATCCATTTACCTTTACTTCTACATATATATGTATATATAATACCCGAAACTGAACACGTCTCCGTTTACTTCCCTAAGGGTGTTTAAAGTCGAAGGATATACGGACTATCCTTTTGATAATGAATCTAGTAATAATTTATAAAATTTTATTTATCGTGTTACAAAACGTATAAAAGGTAATATTGTACATAAAATGAACCAGTTTTAATAAGATAAGGTAAAGTAGTGAATCCCTATTTATACCTCACTCAATATTAATTAAGAGACTAGAAGAGGAGTTCTTGAAGAGGGTACTTAATTTATGAATTGTAAAACATTTGTACTCTGTTATCAATAAGTTGTTTTCAATTAAATAAGTAAAGAAAGGATGAAGTTAAATCGGTACGTTTATTTATGTTTCCTGAATCTAATTAGTACGAAGTTTCAAATTCAATATCCTAAAACTAAGGAACAAAATTATTTTTTTTTACACAACGATTTTCTATTCGACTCACTTTATCTTTATCATCCAAAACCTCTTCCGCGACGTTCGGAATTACACTTGGTCATAATCAGGTCTTTCAATGAAGATGGATAATAATTTTGAGAGTCTCTGTCTGGCATCAATATAAGATTTATTTACCGGAAAACACAAAGGGATATCGACAGACGTGTCGTCTGGAATCTCCTGGTGGGACAAGGACCGTCTTTACATCGGAAGTACTCCTTTCAGTTGATGTCTTACGAGACTTCCTTTCTGTTTCCAGTTGCAACGTCCTCTACTCGACCGTTGACTTAGTTTCCGAGATTCCTTTCGGTTTGAGACTATGACTAAGACGGTTATGAAACACGAAAAGGATAGTGTGAGTCACGTGACTAAGAGGAGTCAAGGCATGACGATCCGATTTCTTTTTCGTCCACTCGCCGTTACTCGACACGGGGTAGGGTCGTCGGGTTGTACTGAATTCGGGGCCACCCTTAGTTAGGTCAGACATAACATCTCACTTTTTATTTTCTTATTATTATTATTTATTTTATACTTTTTTTCTTTTTGTATTCAATTAATTTGTTGTTATTGTTGTTGTTTTTATTACCACTCATAGGGGATGAGAGTGTGTCCTCTGGTCCCAACCTAAGAGTCTTCCCCTCCGTTGTAAGGGAAACCCCGAAGGGTCCTCTGAGTCACCTATTTCTTAGACGGACGTAAAATCCTCTGTGTCCTCTGTACCCAAACTAGGGATCCAACCCTTCTAGAAGACCTCCTCCCTTACCGTTGGGTGAGGTCCTAAGAACGGACCTCTTACGGTACCTGGTCCCTCGGACCGCCCGATGTCAGGTATCCCAACTTTCTCAGTCTGTGTCGATTTCCTGTAACCAGAGTACATTGTATTGTACACGACACGAGACGGATGAGTCTTTTCTTAATAGTTTCTCCGTCGTAGATAAAGTACAAATCATTTATACTTATGTACTAATTGGAGTTGAAATTTGACATAAGAGATTTATCTCGTAGTAAAGTACCTAGGGAACTAACACAGTTCGATTTACATTATGGTTTAAGGATAGTAACTTAGTTGTGTGTTGATTTTATGAAGGAACTATCAATATTCCTTTCGAGGATCTTTACCTTATAATTATTTTATTCACGAACCAGTGATGTCAAACCGGTATTATTGGTCGTAAACACCCTCGTAGTGTTGTACAAAAAAAGGGATATAAAATAGGGTGAAATCGAGTCTAAGGTTTTGATTCATGGTTGACGAAAAAAGTTGATGACCTTTCCCACCCTTAATAATTCATGAAAGACGACAGAATTTTTTTTAAATTGGTAAAATATATTTTCATTTGATTTTTTGTATCTTTTTTGGACTAACTACGGATATTACTCTAGGTTTTAACATAGTTATTTAATACAGGGGAGAGAAGGTTATAAAATTAGTAGGACATAAAGTCACTATTGGAGATATAACACAGGGTGTGGACCCTGAACCTTTATCCAACTTTTGAGAATAACTGAGGGTTTCTCGTATTATAGTTGAGTTTATAAAGTAGATTCATCACAAAGAAACTGAAATAATTCACCCCACGTTACGTACCGTTTCTTGCTATATTAAACAAAGTCACACTTTGACAGACTCGGATATTCTAGACTGGAAAGTCAAGGTTGTAAAAGAAACTGGAGTAAGGAAAAAAAAAAAAAAAAGTTTTCTTTGTTACAGAAAGTCCCTACATGTGACCAAAAAACGATTCCTAGACTATGAATAGATCGTGTCTTCTGAGTCTCTTCTACCATTTATTCTCGTGGATCAAAGTATTAAATAAGACCATCATTAGTCCTATATTTATCTTTTTCTATATAAAATGATACAAATCTTATTTTAAAATACAAAATAATTTATATTTTGATGAGAGATGGTAGATATTTTTGAACTTCTGTGTTTGTTTTTTTAATTTTTTAATTCTTTCATTACTTAATCCGTTACTTATCTAAAGTCGAGTTTATATATGTATACGTTACAAATTTATATTAAATTTATAAGTACAAATATATTAATTTGTCATAAAGTGAGGATCTTTATTCAACGAGTTATTAATGAAATAAGGAAGGACAGGTATTAAAAATATTCGATCATCAAAATTGTTTAAGTATCTATAAAGATTAAAATATAATTTTATCAGTTTATATATATATATATATATATCATGAGTGACTATCATCATCGTCAATAAGAATAAGACTTAATGAAACTACCGGGTTTAAAACAAAAGTTTTACACAATCACTTGGAACAAAGATTAAATAATATTTTAACTAATTATTTACAAATATGAATTTTCTTATGAAAGAATTTCATGGAAATGAACTTAATAGTTAAAATAGATACAAAAACTAGGACACGAAATATAAAATTTTCGGAAGTGAGTCTTCTCATACCCTGTAAAATTTGTGGACCGATGATGAAGAATCTCGTTGAATATCACCAATCTTTCTTATCTCAAAATTTGATCTGTTGACTTTTACAGTAATCCATCAGAATGAATCGACAGTAATATAACTTATATGGGGTCTCTACCTGTTATAATCGACGAGTTATTCTCAAGTCATCGTTGTCTTCGAAGGTGAAAGACCCGACTTATAATATACTCGATGTTACGGTAACTTCCTTTTAGAAATTTGTATTTGACGAAGTATGGTTCCGAAAGTTTCTACGTTTTCTTAATAGAGTACGATACTTCTAAAGTCATTACTTAAATTTAATATCTTCCGACCATTTTGGGACCAGGTTTACGTCATCTTTACCTTCTACATTCTGACGTATGACAGAAGATTTATCTCGTTAATGAAAGTCAGAGTATCCCAAGAACAATGTACTCGAGATTACGCTGGACTAAAACTTTCGTGTAATGAATTATACCGTCAAGTCTTTAATGTATTTACGGATTAAGATGGTACGTAATAATCTCACAGTCATTCGACTAGGGTCCAGTCGGGACCCTAAAGAAACCTTCCTTACTACGATTTCGACTTTGAGGTCATGAAACCGGTGGAGTACGCTTCTCAACTGAGTAACCTTTTCTGAGACTACGACCCTCCCTAACCCCCGTCCTCCTCTTCCCCTGTTGTCTCCTACTCTACCGACCTACCGTAGTGGCTGAACTACCTGCACTCAAACTCACTTGAGGTCCTCAACCACTACCTGTCCCTCCGGACCTCACGACGCTAAGTACCCCAACGTTTCTCAGCATGTACTGACTCGCTGACTTGACTGACGGACTGACTGACTTCGTCTCCCCTAAGGAAAATTTCTGAAGAACGAAATCCGAATTTTACTGGTGGTTGACGATGACTAGACTCACCAGTTAAAAGAAATATACAAAGGAACCATTTTGTAGTGAAAAAACATAGAGTACGTATTGATGTTCTATGGTTGTCTACGAAATAAAAAAAAGGAATTGTCTAACACAAACGTACGTGTGTGTGTCTAAAGTATAGTAATTTTATTACTAATAGTAAACAGGTTTTAAATGATTGAAGTCTACTAATTATTCCGTGAACGATACACTAAAAGTAAATTTAAAATCATTTGTAGTGTCGAATTGTCACTAAACATGGGTTTCATTAAGAAAAAGAAAGTTGACGTCCATTTCATTTTATCATTTTTATCATACTCGAAACTAATGATTTCCACACTACTCCCCCTCCTTTTTCCTTTCCTTTAACCTTTTCTAAAAGGTAAGAAGTTTACACTTGATAATCTCCTTTAAACAACTCCTTTTTCATGTTCTTTTTTCCTCTGATAATAGGAATTGTAAACTTTTAGAAGTGAGAAAAGGGACGTTGTTCATCCGAGTAAAAAGGGGAGTATTAAGAAGACGGTACAATCTAAAGAGGTTCCTAAGTCTTTGATCTTTCTCTTCTATATTACCGTTCTTAAAGGTCCTCCACCAGTTTGTCTTACTACTCACCGGACCAAGGAAAACACACGTGTTAATGTTATTACAATAAAAAATCATATTAACTTAAAATTCTTAAACAATATTTGATTAAGTACCTACAATTTAATGTATCTTTTCCCAAACTATATTGTTTTCGAGTTATTTCTATTCAACGTCTTAAGATTTTCCGTGAAAATTTTAGTATTATTAATTAAAAAAATGTTACGTTTACCCTTGTCCCAACATTCTACAATACAAGTCAAGTCAAGTCACCGAGTCAGCACGGGCTGAGAAACGCTGGGGTACTTAGCGTCGTGCGGTCCGGAGGGACAAGTAGTGGTTGAGAGCCTCAAGTGATTCTGAGTGCAGGTAGCTCAGGTATTACGGTAGGTCGGTAGAGTAGGAGACAGCAGGGGAAGAGGAGGACGGGGGTTAGGGAGGGTCGTAGTGTCAGAAAAGGTTACTCAGTTGAGAAGCGTACTCCACCGGTTTCATGACCTCAAAGTCGAAGTCGTAGTAAGGGAGGTTTCTTTAGGGTCCCAACTAGAGGAAGTCTTACCTGACCAACCTAGAGGAATGTCAGGTTCCCTGAGAGTTCTCAGAAGAGGTTGTGGTGTGAAGTTTTCGTAGTTAAGAAGCCACGAGTCGGAAGAAGTGGCAGGTTGAGAGTGTAGGTATGTACTGGTGTCCTTTTTGGAATCGGAACCGATCTGTCTGGAATAAACCGTTTCATTACAGAGACGAAAACTTATATGATAGATCCAACCAGTTTTGAAAAGAAGGTTCCTCATTCGTAGAAAATTAAAGTACCGACGTCAGTGGTAGACGTCAGTAAAACCTCGGAGGGTTTTATTTCAGACTGTGACAAAGGTGACAAAGGGGTAGATAAAGGGTACTTCACTACGCTGGTCTACGGTACTAGAAGCAAAAGACTTACAACTCGAAATTCGGTTGAAAAAGCGAGAGGAGAAAGTGAAAGTAGTTCTCCGAAAAATCGAGGAGAAGTGAAAGACGGTATTCCCGTATTCCCACCACAGTAGACGTATAGACTCCAATAACTATAAAAAGGACCGTTAGAACTAAGGTCGAACACAAAGAAGGTCAGGTCGCAAAGAGTACTACATGAGACGTGTCTTCAATTTATTCGTCCCACTGTTATATGTCAAAACTACATGAAGAAAAGGATAAACCTTCGTCAGACAACAAGGTACAGGTCAAGATTGACTACGAAGGACTGGACGTATGTCTAAAGAGTTCTCCGTCCAATCCACCAGACCATAGGGGTAGAGAATGTCTTAAAAGGTGTCAAATAACACTAGGTGTGTCAGTTTCCGAAACCGTATCAGTTATTTCGTCTTTATCTACAAAAAAGACCTTGAGAGAACGAAAAAGCTACTAAGTCGTCTACAACCGTTAAACTATAGACCAAGGAGACGGAAAAGATTTTGGTCGAACTTGTAGTCCCTCAAGTGCCAAGTGCATAACGACTTCAGACCGAACCTCTTAAAACTCGTAATGAAATGATCGTACACTCTACTCACGTTAACACACCATCAAACTCGTAAGAAACCGTAACCGAAAGAAACCTTAACCTTACTTTTGACTGGAAAAGGTCAGGACACCGGTGACGACTCAAAAGGTTTAAACGACCGTATAACTCACTTCGTGAAAGTGTCGTAGTAGAAAGTCCTAAACTTTGTCGAGTTGACCTTAAGGTAGTGGAGGAGATCGAAACAAGCATCACTACGAAAGATTCCGGGTCAACTGAAGTGTAAGGTTCTACAGACCGAGATCCACTCACTAGTGTAGTAGTACTAATAGACCCAGCACTTCTAGAAAAAACATATCAAGAAGACACATAAGAACGGTGGAGAAGAATTATAGAAGACGAAGACAATCCAGGTAAGGTAAAGACAGGAAATAGCTCGGGTAGAAACGTACTCTCAATACAACGAATGGATTTTAGGATGTATTCTACATAAAGTTAGGTAAAAAAAATTTAATTCGAAATACAATATATCTACTAAATCAGTAGATTAGATATTATTGCATCAAATACATATAGTTCATATGTTTGGTTTAATAATCGAAAGGTAAGATGTTAGACCGACCTTGACTCGTATAAGATGACGATCACGTTCTTCCAAAAAAGGTGTAAATCATTCGATAATGGGATTTTTACGTGTATTAACGACTTTTACTCTTGTTTCTATAATATGGAAGAAACGTCCTTATTCTTTTCTGGAGATGAATCGTCTTCCTTCGTTACTGTAACTTAACTTTGACGACGACGACGATTCAGCGAAGTCAGCACAGGTTGAACACGTTGGAATACTTGTCGTCGGGTGGTCCGAGGAGACAGGTACCCTAAGAGATCCGTTCTTTTGACCTTACCCAACGATAAAAGAAGAGGTAACTTAACTTTGATCTTGGATCATCAGATAACCCATTAGATAACGATAAATGTAAAACACTTAAAGAACCAGAAATAAACATTTTGTACACCTCTATTATTCTCGTTTGACTATTATAATTAAACTTCTAATATTTACTATAATAAACGAATCGAGTATAACTGTATTCTGTCTGTAATTTGTGTACTACCGAAAATCATATGTATGTAAAATACAGATACTCGTTATTAACTAAAAGAAAAATTTTATAAGCATAACTTATAATAATTTAATAATAGTTTCTCATATAATCTACTTTATAGTGAAAGTATAATCTATTACATAAACTAGGAAAGTTGTCTAATAACCCTTCAATGACATAATTGAGAGAAAACTCGTTCTTTCGTTGTGACCGATTACTTACGTCTCTATGTTTAAAGTTCGGATTCCTGAGGTTTAGGACACTCCACGGTAATTAACGACTCTGAAGTGAAGAGAACTCACGAGTGTTAAACTTTACCTCGGTTGTAGTGGTATAAACGAATGGTGTCTGAACCGTATATAAAGACAAAATCCGAAAGAAGAACTAATTAGTTAATTAATCTTTAGTGTTTTTATAATAAATGAGAGTTCCGAATTCGGATATGGTTAAGTCAAGTCAAGTCAACGAGTCAGGTACGCTGGGGTACCTGACGTCGTACGGTCCGTAGGGACAGGTATTGGTCGAGGTCCTCGAACGATTTTGAGTACAGGTGGTTCAATCACTATGGTAGGTTGGTAGAGTAGGAGATAACCGAGGAAGAGGAGGGTGGAAGTTCGAAAGGGTTACAGTCCCCGAAAAGGTTACTCAGTCAAGTAGAGTAATCCACCGGTTTTATGACCTCGAAGTCGAAGTCGTAGTCAGGAAGTCTATTTTTAAGTTCTGAATAAAGGACATACTAACTGACCAACCTAGAGGAACGTCTTGTTTCCTGAGACTTCTCAGAAGAGATTGTGGTGTCAGGTTTTCGTAGTTAAGAAGTCGCGAGTCGAAAGAAATATCAGGTTGTGAGTGTAGGTATGTACTGATGACCTTTTTGGTATCGAAACTGATCTACCCGGAAACAACCGATTCATTACAGATACGAAAAATTATACGATGGATCCAACCAGTATCCAAATTATACGAGGATCCAAGAATGTTCCTCATTCACAGAAAATTAGTATACCGAAGCCAGTGGTAGAAGTCATTAAAACCTTGGGTTCTTTGATTTCAGACAGTGACAAAGGTAACAAAGGGGTAGATAAACGGTACTTCACTACCCTGGTCTACGGTACTAGAAGTAAAAAACTTACAACTCAAAATTCGGTCGAAAAAGGGGAGAAGAGAAAGTAAAAGTAGTACTCTTTGAAATCAAGAAGAAACGAAAGACGGTCTCCCTACCACAGTAGACGTATAGACTCCAATGATTATAAAGAGGGCGGTTAGTACTAAGGTGGAAGACGAAGTAGGTCGGACCGTAAAGAGTACTACATGAGGTATATATCCAATTTCTTCGTTCCACTGTTATATGTCGGAACTGTATGAGGAAAGGGTTAAACTTTGGTCAGGCAACAAAGTACAGACCAAGATTGACAACGAAGAACTGGACGTATGTCTAATGAGTCCTTCGTCTTTTCCTCCAGACCATAAGGTTAGAGAAATTGTTAAAAGACGTCAAACAACACTAGGTGTGTCAGTTTCCGAAACCACATCAGTTATTTCTTCATCTACAAAAAGACCTTGAGAGAACGAAAAAAGTACTAGGTTACCTACAACCGTTAAAGCATACGGAAAATATTTAGGTCAAGAGCCAAGTACATGACAACTTCGGAGTGAACCTCTTAAAACTCGTAATAAAACGATTGCACACTCTACTCACGTTAACCGTCAGTAAACTTGAAAGAAACCGTAACGGAAAGGAAGTCAACCTTACTTTCGACTAGAAAAGGTCAGGACACCAGTGACGACTCAAAAGGTTTAAACGACCGTATAACTTACGTCGTAAAATCGTCGTAATAGAAAATCTTAAACTTTATGGAGTTGACCTTAATGTAGTGGAGGAGTCGAAACAAACACCACTACAAAGGATTCCGGGTGAACTGAAGTGTAAGGTCCTACAGACCGAGATCCACTCACTAGTGTGGTGGCACCAATAGACTCAGTAATTCTAGTAAAAACGTCTCAAGAAGACACACAAGAACGGTGGAGAAGAATTATAGAGACGAAGACAATCCAGGTTTGACGAAGACAGGAAATAACACGTGTAGAAACGTACTTTAAAAGGGAACCATAGTGATTAAAAGAATTTCTCTAGAGATCAGAAAGGGTAAGATAACAAAAGGAGATAAAGAAGCGTAACTAGTGATTCCTTCCGAAAGAATAGAGAGGAACGATAAGAAACATTGAGACGTAAGTCACCAATACAGAAATAAAAAGAGGAAAGGGAAAGTGAAGCGAAGAAAGGACTCGATAAACATTCCGGAGGAGTCTGTTGGTAAAACGTAAAGAAAAAGAACCCCTACCAGAACTAATAACAGAGGACATGTTACAGTGTTTGGAGGTAGGTATCAAGAAGTCCGTGAACAGATAGTCTAGATTAGGGAACTTAGATAAACAGTGAAGATCACATATTAAATTCAGTATGGACTTAGTAGATCACTAAAAGGTATGAAATAAGATAAATTCAGACTTAAGTCGTTATTCCGTAAGTACTAGACTCGGTGTCAGTTGAGGACCAGAATAAAAACGACTAACATATCTCGAAGAGGTAGAAACCGACGTTTCTTATATTAGTTACACTATAGTCATAACTGGTAGACCACTACAAGTACACATCTCAGTAGAGAATACAACAACCTTCTACCAGAAACGATACTGGTCACATAAGAGAACCGTTTTGAGACAATCGGAAACGGAACGAAGTAAAACATGAAGTTCCGGTTTGAACGGAGAATGAGGTCCATGAAGAACTGAAGGATGAAAATGTAAGGTCAGGGGATACTACTTTTCCTGTAGAGAAAAACGACAATCAAGATCTTCCAGAACATCCAGTAGTATCTTGGTAAGTTGAAGTCAAAGAAGTCACAATCACCAACCCTGCATCTGAACCTAATGAGACTATAACTTACTAAACGGAACCTTTGTTTGACTCTAGTAAGACAGTAAAAACTATGACGGGGGTTCAAGACGTAAACCCTGAGAAAGTAACTGATACTACCGATGAGGTAAAGAAGATTCTCTGAGAGCGGGTGTCATCATCTATATTACCAGTAGACTCAATTTCAGTGGGTAAGGTAAGATAAAATCAAGTGACTAAGGATTTTACAGTTTCAAGTGAGAACGGTAGAGGACAAACTGGTGAGGGTTTTTAAATAGAACTCAGTACCTGAATTGTAAGGTCCAAGGATACGTCATAACAAGAAATGTCGTAGACTGAAATGTTGCGGGTGTAGGTGTTGACCCGTAACGAAAGAGAAACCGAGACAGAGAAGTAAGAAAGATCTCACTAAAGAGGTCAGAAGATGCCGAATGAACCGTGGAAGGTCGGGCCCCTCAAGTAGGAAGTCACAGAAAAGAAAAACGGAAAAGTATGACAAGTACCCCAAGAGTTTCGTCTTATCACTTCACTAAACGGTAAGGGAAGAGGTCGTATGGTACAAAACAGTCTTGAGAAGTGATACTGGTAGATAGAACCCGCCGAGATGTGCCGTACCGAGTATCAAAGAAACTCAATGTAATCCGACACTAGGTACACTAGTCAAACAAATCAAAAGACTCTAGTACCAAAAGTAAGACAGACGGGAGTTACCTATTCCTATTCTCCAAACACCTTCGAAGGATTACCGCCCCTGACCGAGACCCCCTTTCTGCCACTGATGTCGGTACTTTAATTTTCTACGAACGAGAGATCTTCCTTTCGATACCGTTTGGATTTGTCGTATAATATTTCGTCTCTGTAATGAAACGGTTGTTTCCAGACAGATCAGTTCCTATACTAAAAAGGTCACCAGTACATACCTACACTCTCAACCTGATACTTCTTTCGACTCGCGACTTCTTAACTACAAAAACTTGACACCACAACCTCTTCTGAGAACTTTCAGGGAACCTGACGTTCCTCTAGGTTAGTCAGGTAAGACTTCCTTTATCAGGACTTATAAGTAACCTTCCTGACTACGACATCGACTTCGAGGTTATGAAAACGGTGGGTTACTCTTCTCGGTCGAGTAACCCTTCCCCCTACTGTCTTCTACTCTACTAATCTACCGTAGTGGCTGGGTTACCTGTACTCAAACTCGTTCGAGGCGCTCAACCACTACCTGTCTCTTCGGACCGCACGACGTCAGTCACCCAAGTGTTTCTCGACCTGTGGTTACTCACTGACTTCACTTTGACTTTGGCTCAATTCTACTCGGCATACGAGGATAAACACCTATTACGAGAATGAAAGTCACGAACTTTTGAAATGGATTCAAAACTGTTCTGACTTTATATTCTAAAGAGGAACCTAGAAAGTCCGTGTAAGTTCGGTTACTCTAAAGAAATCTCTGGGGGCTGAACCAAGTTCAACAAAGGAATGAGGTAAGTTTTGTCACAAATAGAGAGAGGGTGTTTTATTTGAGTTTTAAAGAATCGGAGTATACACTCCGAAACTGATAGTCATGCTTTTGAAAAAAGGGTAAAAATAAAGGTTGTGGTCTACTTGAGATGGGAAACCTATGTGACTTAACACGAGGTAAAAGGTTTCCATGAAAGGTGAAACGAAGTTCAAAACAAACACAATAAAGAAGTCATTCCCTATATTAGAGAGGAGAAAAGAGTAGGTCAATTATAGGATGGAACTGGAACGAACTTTACGATGGTACCTAGAACTTCACACTCCACTACAAACTCTTAAACCCTTTGTGTAGTGAACCTCTTTAAAACTCAAAAACTTAAGGACATAAAGTCCAACCGTTGTTCCCAAGTAAAAGATCGAACGGTTGTTCTATCAAGTCAGACTCAAAAGAGTAAATTTTTTACTGTGTAAAAGTAGACTTTCTTCCTAAGTGATCTTCATATTAGATTACCCTTGTATAACAAAATAAAATTTGTTCTTAACATCGATCATGTAGTAGGGTAGAGATAATAGAACGACCCAACTAATCGTCCATTTTAGTGTTTGAACGACTTTATAAGGTAAAGTCGAAGACCTTTTAGATTGTGACACTCATCAAGGTCTTTTATAAATACTAAGGGTAACCTTGCACCTCTGTTAGGCACAAATTAGAAAGGTGAGTAGCAGGAGTCGAGACATAAATACTTGACGTAAGAATCGTACCCATAGTAAAGTAAAAGTAAAATCAAATTGACGTGTTTAACTTGAAGAAGTTACAGACGTAATTCTTACTCGGTAGCTTACTTGTCACTTATCTTCTGGTCTACGGACCTCCGTGAATTCTGTGGTCTGATAATCTTAGTTCTTCGCAAGGTCACCTACGTATAAATGGTGTACAATGACATTCCAGGTAACTCATAACCTTCGTCGCGAAACACAGACCAAAATGAATCACGAGTATTCTGTGACGAACTGGAGTCTTGTTTTCCTATGTACCATTTTCAAATTCAACACTTTGTTTATTCCGGTGACGTCAAGTTTTAAAGAATAGTTAAAACCAATGTTCCAACGAAGAAATTAGAGCTTGTAAACGTCTAAAAACAGTATGACACCGTAGAGTGTGACAAGATTCACGGTATGATTATAGACGTATTAATATAGTATTACACTATAACACTATAATGTCTTTATTCAATCTCCTGAGTTAGTTAATAAGGACCAATCGAAACCCGGACCAAATCTTTAGATTAAATACTAAAATTTAAGATAACTGAAATATTTACAAAATAGTCGGTAGGTAATTCGTTAGTTAGTCTATAAATCCTGACGTTCCATCTTTATTTAAAGATTTAGTACATGTTTCACTCGATCGAAATATTATTTTGTTTTACATAAGATTCGTGTGTGTACAAAGTAAATATATCGGATAAACGTTCACATTAAAGAGTCCCAGTTTCGTCAAATAATACAGAATTCTTAGAAACCTTTGGTAATTCTTACGTAAAACTGAAGGTATGTCAACTTTCGTAAGATTGTAACACACATAAGTTTACCTTAATGATATACTGGAGTAGTATTTTTATTACGTTAGTCGAACATTAAAGGAAAAGGGAATTTTATAAAGTGTGTACAAAGTTTCGGATGGAGAAATTAGATATTTTGACGATGTCATATAACCAAAGTTGTTTCGGAAGGTTAAGAGCATTGAATTATTATTTTAAAGGCATCCTAGTTGGAAAACAGAAATAACAAAACAGAATTACATCATTACGAAGTATCTCGTAGCAACATTAACACGTTAAAATTTTAACGAAAAATTGTCGAAGTATTCGTCCTTACTCTGTGTTTTATAAATAAAATAAAAAATTGAAATGTTATGACATAACCAAAACGGTATGTAGCTGTGCTTAGGTGGTGCCCACATGTACTCAAGGGTTTGTACTTGGGAGGAGGGTGGAGGGTGAGGTGTGGTAGGGAGACCTAGTAGGGGCACGTGGTCGGGGTTCGTAGGACGTAGGACGTAGTTTGTATCTGACCGCTAAGTAAAGAATGTACTATCATATGTACAAAGTTACGGTAAGAGGGTTTAGTAGGGTGGGAGAGGGAGAGGGAGTCTCAGGTTTTCAGACGAGATTCGTAGACACAGAGGAAACGACAGAACGCATGTCCCAGTAGTAATGGTAGAAAGATTTAAGGGATATATACACAATCATATGACATAACCACAAAAAGAAAGACCGAATGAAGTGAGACATATTAGCCGAGGTCAAAGTAGGTAGAGTAATCTTGACTAAGTTTACATAAGAAAAATTACCGACTCATTATGAGGTAACACATATACATGGTGTCGAAAGAATAGGTAAGTAGACGACTACCTGTAGATCCGTATGTGTGGCTCCTTTGGTCTTATCCTTCTCTGTGTACATGGGGTTACAAGTAGCGTCGTGACAAATATTATCGGTCCTGTACCTTTGTTTTATAAATTATTCACTATTCCGTTCTTGTGATTGGTCAGTGGGACTTAAGAATTGATCAGGGGTCTTACGGTGTCGATTAGTCTTGTGTTCGATTGTATCAACTGGTCCACGCAAACCAACGTATAATCGGGACAAGACTTCTCCTGTGGGATAAAACACTAAACCCACGAATCTTCGTGTACCTGTTATTTTATGTGGGGGATTACAGAGAGCTTCTGAAGTTTCAAGAATAAAAAACCGTAGTCTCATATTTCGGTATTAAACCATTAGACAACAAATGAAGACAAAGAAAGTCTATGTAAGAGTCCGACAAAAGTAAGATTTCTATAATACATAGTAAACCTTCTGTAGTAAAAGTTAGAAGAACACGAAACAAAATCAGATGGTTAAATACCGGATACTTTAGTGAAAGTACACTCCTTAGTCTTTTTAGTCTTAGAGTCTGGGTCGAAACGACGATTGTCCAAAACATAAGAGTCTAGTTAGACCAGAAACTTGAGGACGAAGAAAAGAATGTTTTGAATCCTAAAGTTTAATGAATAGACATTAATAAGTACACCGAAAAATGAACGAACTAATCTTTATCTCTACAATAAAGTAATACTTTTTCCCTTATAAATAGAAATTAAGAGAAAATTCCGATAGTAAGATCTCCCTAAAAATCCATACCCAACTATAGAATCTTGAAATTGATTGAAATTTAAGCATAGACAATTTAAGGTACGAGTGACCTCTAATCGTCCAGAATGAAATAATAATGACAAATCTATGATTGAAAAGTTAAGATGTTCCGTCTTTCTCCGTTACCTTAATAATTTCTATATAATTCGTCATATATCTCTTAAAGAGAAGTAGAAAATTACCTTAGAATTGAAGTAAAGTGAGTGGCTCTCGGTCTGTAGGACCTTACACTTCAGTTCACTCGGAATCCTTCGTAGTGATACTTGTTTCGATCACCTCCACTACCTTAAGGTCACGATAAAGTTTAGGATTTGCTACTACGACACTTCCCCGACGTAAGTTATGTGGTCGTGTAAACCTTTTGAGTCGTCACCGGTGTCCTGACCTTTTCAGTCAAAAGTAAAGTTAAGGTTTCTCTCCGTTACAGTTTCTTATGAGTTTGATGGTGTGTTAACGTGAGTAGAGTGTGAGACCATTTCATTACGAGTTTTAAGAGGTTCGGTCCGAAGTCGTTATGCACTTGGCACTTGAAGGTCCACAAGTTCGACCAAAACCTTTTCCGTCTCCTTAGTCTCTAGTTTAACGGTTGTAGGTGACCTAGTAGCTTTTTCGTTCTCGCAAGGTCTTTTTGTAGATGAAGACGAAATAGCTGATACGGTTTCGGAAACTGACACACCTAGTGTAATTTGACACCTTTTAAGACTTTCTCTACCCCTATGGTCTGATGGACTGGATGGAGAATTCCTTGGATATATGTCCAGTCCTTCGTTGTCAATCTTGACTTGTACCTTGTTGTCTGACCAAGGTTTATCCTTTTCCTCAAGTAGTTCCGACATATAACAGTGGGACGAATAAATTGAAGATACGTCTCATGTAGTACTCTTTGTGAGCCGACCTTCTTCGTGTTCGACCTTAGTTCTAACGGTCCTCTTTATAGTTAGTGGAGGTTATACGTCTATAGTAGTGGGAATACCGTCTTTCACTTCTCCTTGATTTTTCGGAGAACTACTTTCACTTTCTCCTCTCACTTTTACAACCGAATTTCGAGTTGTAAGTCTTTTACTTCTAGTACCGTAGGCCAGGGTAGTGAAGTACCGTTTATCCACCCCTTTGTCACCTTTCTCACAGTCTTAAATGAAAAAACCCGAGGTTTTAGTGAAGTCTACCACTAACGTCGTCACTTTAATTTTCTGCGAATGAGGAACCTTCCTCTCAACACTGGTCGGATCTGTCGTATAATTTGTCGTCTCGATAATGAAACGGTTGTTTCAAGGTAGATCAGTTCCGATACCAAAAAGGTCACCAGAACATACCTACACTCTCAACGTGACACTTCTTTTGACTCACAGCTTCTTAACTACGAAAACTTGACACCACAACCTCTTCTAAGAACGCTCAGTGAACCTGACGTTCCTCTAGGTTGGTCAGGTAAGATTTCCTCTAGTCAGGACCCATAAGTAACCTTCCTGACTACGACTTCGACTTCGAGGTTATGAAACTGGTGGAGTACACTTCTCAACTGAGTAACCTTTTCTGAGACTACGACCCTCCCTAACCCCCGTCCTCTTCTTCCCCTACTGTCTCCTACTCTACCGACCTACCGTAGTGACTGAGCTACCTGCAATCAAACCCACTTGAGACCCTCAACCACTACCTGTGCCTCCGGACCGCACGACGTTAAGTACCCCAGCGTTTCTCAGTCTGTGCTGACTCGCTGACTTGACTTGACTTGATTGAAGTAAAAATTGAACACTAGTAAAGACAAAATAACGAAAATTCAAGTAGGAACAAGATTGTGACTTTGTAAAAGTATTATAATTACATTAACGGTCTCTGTAAGGACTCCTTTGTGTATGAACTTTTATCATATATGTCAAAATACTTTTATTTCAAATTTACCGTTTATACAAATAGACCAGTAAATCGACACTAAACTAGTAAAGAAACGTAGACGGGTAACCTCATCTAAATTTACCATAATCGTGGAACCGTGGAGTACTCCTTCAAGAGTTTCCGTCAAAACAACAACAACTGACACTTCGTACACCCTAGTATCAAGGGAGAGGGTCCTACCTTGGACACGGGCGACGTCATCTTCACGTCTCAGAATCGGTGCGTTGGTGGTCCCTTCACGGAGTTTGTGTCAAAACTTTTATTCTCATTAGACCCTTTGACACTTCATTGCGACTATAGACCCGAAACGGAATCTTGTTAAGTAAGTCTTTAAAAACTTTAGAATTTGACCTCATTGTTACACATGAATTTTATTTAATTTTACAGTGAATAAACTTGATAATGTAATATCTCTGTAATTCCGTCACTAAGAGTTTCGTATGACGTATAATCTTAGGGAACCCCTGGGAAGTCTTTGTCTATGGACGTAAGGGAGGGTGTGCACTAAATTAATCATTCTCCAACCGTACCCGTACCCTAAAAATTTTAGAGACGTCAACTATGATGACACTTTGTTTCAGACCTTTGGTAACATAAATTTAATACGAAGAAGGTACAGTTATATAAAACGATAAAATATTATTAACGTCCAATTTTTACCCTTTCAGATTTTTGATTGAGAAGTCTCTAGAGATTTTCTTTTGTCTTCAAGTCTTACCTCATAAAATCCAAATAACCTGAGTTCATAACAAGGTTCATACCACTTGTTTTATGTGAAAAAGTATTTAGATAAAAAAGGTGTATATACCGAAACAAAAGACAAAAACAAAAACAAAACAAAAAATGAAAAATTGTGTAAACATTATATTTGATAAATATTTTAACCTTTATAACCCTCAACAGTTACAATTTTCGTCTATGTGACAGATTAAAAGTAACGGTCGAGTAGACCTAATAATAAAAATGAACGAACTAAACTTTAAAGTTACCATCTAAGTCCAGTCGATTACGGTTACCTATAGGGAAAAGTTTTTTACAAAACTGTAAAAAAATTTGTTGAGGTTATGATAAGTAATTACCTGTTTGGTCTAATAAAAAGTAAACAAAGAACCATTAAAAGTTATCCAACCATCACATTTGAGAACGACATATATATATAAAATTTAATTTATTCTACTAATGAAAATGAAAGTCTTCAAAACGAAACTGAATAAAACAACTCCTTTTAGATATAACCTCCGTTTTTCTTACATCACTAAACTCACTTTATGAGATGACAACCACTTTTATATACAGACAATAACTGAAACTTTGTTTTAGAAAGGTCAAAAATTGTCCTCCCTACTTTGACTCTTTCGACGTTAGTAATCTACAAGTAACTTCTGACGGAGACTTTCACGAACTCGTCCCTTAAGGAACCGTCAGGTTCCCTAATCTTGAATCACGAAGGCAACGATTCCCGGTCCCAAACTACACCACGTCGGTTTATCCCCACCCCCCTTCACGAACCCGTTTCTCCCTAAAATTACAGTGAACTGTCAACGGCACTGACTCTTACGTGTCGTTTTCTTTTTTTTTACACCTATACAATAGTCATGTTGTCCAAAAATCCTCCCGGACCTAGAAATCTTGATATTTACGAAAATTTAATTGTTCAGAAGGATTGTAAACCATTCTTAGATTTACGATAGGGACTACAAAATCCTATACCATTACTAAATAAAAACTATGTGAGATATCTAATCTTTCGTTTTATTCTCAATATTTGAACATTTGACACCCTTCTACTCTCGGAGTTGTTCTTGGACCATGGGACAGAGACGACAAGTAACTTGGCACCGAGTGACAGTCTCGGAGTTCCTATGCCGTAGTAAATAGTTCATATCGATATAACGTATTTCGAGTCTGGAAATTTTATCCCACAGGAATTAGTTATAGAACTACCCATCTTGTATCTCTTCGAGGTCTATGAATTTTTTTCAGAACATGATGGCCACTTTAGACTCCGTTTCTAATATTTATCTGTGTAACATAAATACATACAACCCACCATCTTTCTCTCACTCTATTAGACACACTTTTAGATAAACCTAGTACCCACCTATGAATGAGGACATCAAACACTTCAAATCGAAAATCTTTTCTACCTTTATAACCCCTTCTTCGTATCATGGACCGACTCTTATTTGATGTATAAAAGAAGGACTCTCATCTCATCGGAGGTGTGATGAAGAATTTGATTAGAGCGAATCTAGGGATCTCTTCTTTGTAGGGTAAAAAATGATAAAGAGTTAGGTTGTGTTCGGTTCTCTACCGGTGTCGAACTGACTGTACAACTTTCCAGTGTCAATGATTATCCAACCGTCTCTTTAGATGAAAGATACCTTCGAGAACCAATTAAAAGTGACGATATTTCATAGAGTAATATACTTTATGTGACATACGGTGTTAAATAAACAGATAAAAGACAAAAGAAAACAACAACAACAATAATTGTAGGAGGATAACCACGGGAAGGAGAGGTACCTAGTGTCGGAACAGGACGTTTCCCCGAACACATTGAATTACTTCAATACCCGGTACTACCACAGTTTTATGACGTGAGTTATAGTCGTTTAAACCTTTTGAGACGTCACCGGTGTCCTGACCTTCTCCAGTCAAAAGTAGGGTTAAGGTTTCTTCTCGTTACTGTTTCTAATAAGTTTGATGGTATATTAGTGTGAGTAAAGTGTAAGATCTTTCCAATACGAGTTTCAGTAAGTTTGATCCGAAGTCGTCATACACTTGACTCTTGAATGACTACATGTCCGACCCAAAACTTCTCCGTCTACTTGGTCTCTAGTTTATCGATTGTACTCGACCTAGTACCTCTTTCGTTCCCTCAAGGTCTTTTTGTAGATGAAGACGAAATAACTGATGAGATTTCGGAAACTGATACACCGGGTGTTGTTTGACACCCTTTAAGAATCTCTACACTTATGGTCTGGTGGAATGGACAGAGGACTCTTAAGACATACACCCAGTTCTACGTTGTCCCCATCTTGACCTGTACCTTGTTGACTAACAAAGGTCTAACCTTTTCCTTTATACTATCCGACATATAACAGTAGGACGAAGATATTGAAGATACGTCTCATGTAGTACACTTTAAGACCCGACTTACTTGACGTTCCATCTTAGTTCTAGTGACCCTCTTTATAGTTGTTGGAGTCTATACGTCTACAATGGTGAGATTACCGTCTTTCTCTCCTCCTTGATTTCTGAGAGACCTACTTTCACTTTCTCCTCTCACTTTTTCGACCGAACTTTAAGTCGTACTTTTTTTATTTATTTATTTTCTTGTCTAGTGCCGTAGACCAGGGTATCAAAGTACTGTTTGTCTTTTCCCATTTCACCTTCATCACTGTCCAAAAGAAAAGAACCGAAGGTTTTAGTCATGTCTGTCACTGACGTCGGTACTCCCTATCAATCCCTTAAACTCTTCCAGTACGTATGTGACGAGATAAATTTTACCTACTAGGCGTTCCCGGATAACATATCGAGTACCTCGAGACGACTGACAATGTAAGGTCGGATATACCCTCCCCTTAGACCCCCTCTTCCTTGTGTACATGTGCATACCGAGTCAGGCAAATGACAAGTGGACTTTGGTGTTATAACTTGTAGCAATTAACCGACATGGGATTATGTTTTATTTTTCACATTTCAGACTTTAATTTTTCTTTTTTCGTCTCTGTAGTGAAACGGTTGTTTCTAGACATATCAGTTTCGATATACCAAAAGGGTCATCAGTGCATGTCTACACTCTCAACCTGGTATTTCTTCCGACTCGTAGATTCTTAACTATGAAAACTTAACACCACGACCTCTTCTGTAAACTCTCAGGGCACCTGACGTTCCTTTAGTTTGGTCGGTTAGGATTTCCTTTAGTTGGGACTTATAAGTAACCTTATAAACCAGTGGACTACGTTTCTCGGTTGATTAACCTTTTCTGGGACTACGACCCGTTCTAACTTCCGTTTTTTGTTTCACCACCTTCTCTTACTCTACCAATTTATCGTAGTGACTGAGTTTTCTGTGCTTAGACTCGTTTGAGGTCCTCTGTCACCTCCTCTCTCCTCGGACCACACATCGTCGGATACCCCAGTCTATAATAAATCACTGATTTGTCGTTGTACAAAGGAGTACAAGAACACTTTTTCAAAGAAGTTCTGTTTAAGAATGTTTTCCTTATCGATCTGAATCCGTATTAAAAAAGATATGATCTATAAAAATTTAATGTAAAGGTTCACTACCATGATTAAAATTGAAGTTGATCATCAAATAATCTCAAATGTACAAATTATAGGATAGACTATAGAACGGTTAGAAAAGTTAAAAATGAACGAATCTTAACACCAAAATTAAAGTGAAAGAAACTAATGATCTATCAACTTGAAACACGTAGTATTAAAAATAACCGAGAATACACTAAACAAAGATGTAAAAGGGTTTTCCAAATGTAAAAGGGTTTTCCAAATGTAAAAGGGGGAGTATGATAGAGACATATATTATATTTTAGTATTTTCTTAGAACTTCCAAAGGACATTAACACTGAAGATGAACGAAAGGTCAAAGATGACAAGAGATGAAGAAATCATTTTCTTGATATAAATTCGACTCGTATAACAGTGGATGGATATAAACATACAAGTTCAGAGGAAAACATTCAATTTACATCGGTACTGAAATCAAGACCGGTTACTCTACATTGGACGTTACGAATTGACTTGGAGGTTTCACATATGAATGTATAGATGAGTGATGAGAGAGAACCAAACATCAGTCATACCTGATTAACCATTGTTTGATCGAGAGGGTTATATCTGTTGATCTTTTGGCTTAATTCATTGATTAGTGGGTAAACTCTGTAATCCGTTCTCTGTTAAGTCTTAATACTAGGGTCTCTCTTACCTTTGTTTACTCTATTTGAGTTGTTGACGGGGTCGAAAGATGGACCCTCACGAAAGATCTATAATCACGTGTTTCCCTTTTAAGCTTCTGGTCGATGGAGAAACTCGAGTTCTTTGTCTGTAATAACCGGTAGACCTTAAACATCCTGTATCAAGACCTTTCCTCACCCCATATATCTTTCTCTTATGATCTTTAGACGTACTAAAGGAACTCACTAACCGACTTATAATTTGTAGTGTAAACATCCGACTATGTGATGTTCTGGTCTACCACTTGTTAATGATCTTGAGATTGACCTTGTTGATTATTTATTTCACTATAAGTAGTTATTTTCACATGTTTGACGGTTATGTCTTCTTTTTCGCTATTTAGAGTTTTGGTAAGACACTCTTTCTTCAGTCTTTGTTTTAATATATATGACATACTTGGGTAAACATACTTTAAGATCTTATTCGTTACGATAAAATATGACTATTATAGGTTAGTCATGAACATAATTTTTACTACCTTCACAAGTTTTAAAACTAACACTACCACAAATATGTTTGTATGTGTATACGGTTTTAATTGTATTTTAAAATTTATCGACATAAAATAAAGTACTTTAAATATAGAATTATTTCACCTAAAATACTTTCCTTTTCTTCACAGTAAAAAAAGAGAAAAAAGTTAAACAAAGTGTCTTACCCTTAGATCTTTGACCTCTTAATCTACGAGATGATCTGGTACTCCTGTTCTACATAAAGGATACCCTATAACCTCTCTATATACTTTCTAGAGGTCGGAGACTTTACTGTACTTAGATACTATCTATTTGTACCTAGTATATATAGATCCACCCTATAAGTACAGATCTTTTTCTCTAGTGACCTGAGAAGTAAAGGACTGAAGAAAATGTACATCCATGTGACTTGAGGATGACAAAATTCCATGATAACAAGTTATAACAAGAGGGACTACGACTCGGATTAACATTTATTGTGTATACCAAAAGTAGTCTTTCATATAAAATACATGTTTTTAATCTGGTGAGAAAATACTAGATGTGTGATCTTAGATTTACTCGTTTCAAATATCTGGAACTACTTATTTTTATTATGTTAGTTTCATAAGATGTATGTATCATCAGGATGTATTGTCGATTTCTTTCTAAAATAAAAAGTTGAATTTTTCTAAATCTAACATACGGTAGAGACATGAGATATACTCCTTTAAGAAATTCTTTTATAAGACTAGTATAAACCTATTTAAGAATTCCTTTCTCCTTCTAGTATTATTTACTATCATTCGTTATTACGTTATTACCATCGAGTTGTAAGTCTTTTGCTTCTAATGCAGTAGGCCAGGGTAGTGAAGTACCCTTTATCTACCCCTTTGTCACCTTTGTCACAGTCTGAAATCAAAAACCCCGAGGTTTTAGTGACGTCTACCACTGTCGTCGGCACTTTAATTTTCTGCGAATGAGGAACCTTCTTTTCAAAACTGGTTGGATCTATCATATAAGTTTTCGTCTCTGTAATGAAACGGCTTATTCCAGACAGATCGGTTCCGATTCCAAAAAGGACACCAGTACATACCTACACTTTCAACCTGCCACTTCTTTCGACTCGTGGCTTCTTAACTACGAAAACTTCACACCACAACCTCTTCTGATAACACTCAGGGAACCTGACGTTCCTCTAGGTTGGTTAGGTAAGATTTCCTCTAGTCAGGACCCACAAAAAACCTTCCTTACTACGATTTCGACTTTGAGGTCATGAAACCGGTGGAGTACGCTTCCCGACTGAGTAACCTTTTCTGAGACTACGACCCTCCCTAACCCCCGCCCTCCTCTTCCCCTGGTGTCTCCTACTCTACCGACCTACCGTAGTGCCTGAACTACCTGTACTCAGACTCACTTGAGGTCCTCAACCACTACCTGTCCCTCCGGACCGCACGACACTAAGTACCCCAGCGTTTCTCAGCCTGTGCTGACTCACTGACTTGACTGACTTGACTTGACTTAGATATACTTATATTGTTATCATTTTGACTCCGAACTATTTTACTCAGTGTATTTCTCGTGTGCGTGTGTGTATGTGTACGTGCTTATGATTTCCCGATTATAAAAACCAGATTTGTTATAATTTCCCTATTATAAAAAATAGATTTGTTATCGAATCTGGTTTTTAAGATTTCAAAAATTATTAATCTGTAATAACTATTAATCTGGTAGTAGAGTTACTAGTTCTATATTCTTTCATCCATTTGGTTGAATTATAACTCCCCATAATTAAGAAATTTAAATTATACTACTAAACCTTTATGTCCAAATTATGAGGAAATTTCTATCTTACTGTTATCTGTTTACCTCCATATACAAGTTTTAAAGTTTAATTATTCCCACATCCAGTATTTTTCTTTATACAAGTTCGTTTCATGTTTTCCATTTTATATTTCTTTAAATATTATCTCCCGTAATCCTTTTTTAAATGTAAAAATAATAGGTAAATAAATATTACTCATTTTTACTGAAATGAAGGGATTGTCTTTCACGTACGAAATTGTAAAAGACCACTTTCTTTACATATGTTCAAGATCAAAAATGACTACCCTATAAGTGTAGATCTTTTTCTTTAGTGAGTTAACACGTAACTAATCTGACAAAGATACTTATAATCTTACTTAGGGTTACTTATTTTTATAGCTGTGAAAAGTAAAACTTAAGTTTTACTGATATATAAAATTTAAAGATGAACAAATAAAAGTCGGGATATAGGAGAGAAATATGATTGTGATAAAATATACAGATAATATTATAAAGAGATTACACAAGTTTTGAGTAAAGACAGATATCTAACACCGGAAGACTTTTTTTCATGCTATGTAATATTACCGAGTTTCTTATGAGATACCATTCTTACAAATAAAGAGAGAAACAATATTTGCGAAACACATTAACGAAAACAGGACAAAGGTAGTAAGTATCCCGGGTTGTAATACAGAACGATTTTTCTTACAATAGAATCACTAACAACTTAGTTTAACTCAAATTATGTCTCTTGTTAAAATTGAGATCCTTTATGACGACTCTTTGTATTTGATCTTTTACTCTGTAGTCTTCCCACTTCTTTTTACCGTATGTGTAGTTCGAGATTTAGAGTTAATGAAACAAGTGTCCATCGCGAAATAAGAATTATTTGTACATGTAAGTAAGGAAAAATAAACCGGTGTATCGCTTTAATTGACAGAAAAAGATCGAGTATCTTCTTAACTTCGTTGTTTAAAACTTCCACGATTACCTACTCTCCTGAAATTTCCATCTATGCTCCATTATTTTCTGATAACTAACGTATTTACACTCTCTTTTATTCCTTTTTTATAGGTTTCGACTAAATTCTTAACATCACCGTTTTACAGGATCTTCGAATTACCGGGAAAACCTGTAGAAAGATAGTGTCATTTTTGTTACTTTTGTACAGAAATTTCTACTGTAACGATGAATTTTTATACGTTTCACAAGGTGTTAGGTAAACAACATTTCTCTTGCGTTGTGTCAAAAATTTAGAAAGGTAGTTTCGTTCTTTTCCTTCTTTCAAGTAACATTGTCAGTGGATTTGTTTACGGAGTAAGATACCACTTTAGATTTACTACCAAGGAAAATATAATAAAACTCGAGAGAATTTAGACTATACTACACACGTATAAAGGAGTATAAAAAACTTGTAGCGACTTTTCACTCATTTCTATAAGAAAGATAACGTACGACGACGGCGATTCAGTGAAGTCAGGACAGGCTGAGACACACTGGGGTATCTACCGTCGGGTGGTCCGAGGGGGCAGGGACCCTAAGGGGTCCGTTTTTATGACCTCACCCAACGGTAAAGGAAGAGGTTACGTACTCTCACTTTTCATTTTCACTTCAACGAGTCAGCGCGGGCTGAGAATCGTTGGGGTACCTGACGTCGGACGGTCCGAGGTGGCAGGTACCCTAAAGGTCCGTTCTCATGATCTACCTCTATATATTCAAACGTTTGTTACATCACGACCCAACACGACACGAATCAGTGAGTCAACATAGACTGAGAAACCCTGAGGAACCTGACATCGGACGATCCGAGGTGAGAGGTACCCCTAAGAGGTCCGTTCTTATAACCTCACCCAACGGTACGGGAGAAGGTCCCCTAGAAGGGTTGGGTCCCTAGTTTAGTTTCAGAGGAGGTAACATCCACCTATTTGTTGCATCTAATAGGGTGTTTTGGTTACACCGGTTATTGAACTTTTTAATAAGATTTATAAAACAGGAATAGGTAATTTTTTCAACTCAGATGAAAAGTATATGAGTATCAAACCTTATAAAGAAGTTTTTTTGTGATAATAAGAAATAAAAAATTAAGTTGAATGAGACAACAAATATCTACTTGTTAATACTTAGTGACTTCAAATGTTCAGACAAGTTTATTACACGAAATAAATCTGATGTTATGACCGATCCTACCACATTTTGTAGGGACGTCCTGGTCTTCTTTTCTTACCTCACTACTTATGTCCATTTCTTATACGGGTTCACCTATCTATTTCGAATACAAAATGTCACCAACTTACAAGACCTGAAACAAATCATGGAAGATTCCATAAAGGATTACTTTATAATAAAAGTTTTGTTCGAGAAGTTTACAGTCTTTCCTTCTCTACCCGGTTATCGGATCTCGAACCTTTTCGTCATTTTGGAAAATTTTCATTGGGACGAACTTTACATAAATTAACGTAAAGGACTATATCACAAAAGAGAAGTGTACCATGTAACAAATCACTTAAACGAACAGTTTTATTTTTTACAAAAGTGGACGATTTAACGGTTCTATTTATACTAAGTTAATTTCGAGGTCTCTACCGAAGTACTATGGTATTTTGTCGTCTCAAAGTTATAGGAAAATAAAATGTACTGGTAACAGTCCTCCATTTTCGACTGTGACTGTTATAAGAGTAATCTAGTTTTCAATAGCTCTGGGTAATTTCTTAATAAAGGAAATTTTCGTACAAACAAACAAAGAGTAAGAAGAGTTACGGAAGGACCTACCACATTTCATGTTTGATCTTGAATCTTTCAACGAATATATCTACCTAATTAAACTAATGTGTTCTTAAAGGACTATCCTATCGAATAAGAACATGAGTTAATGTGTGTGTGTGTATATATATCACCACTCACTCCTAAATGGATCTAGTGACAAAACAAAACAAAAAAAAAAACTGTGACGGGTTTCAACTTTATTTTGTAACCAGAAAGACGAAAACCGAACCATTTTTGTAATTCTAAACAAAAGGGAGTCCCTAGTTTTATCCTATTTCTTATCTCTCTTTTCGATAAAAGATTTATTTCTATGTAGTTTCCTCGGTGTATTCTTTGAGGTCAAGACTGTCTCTTGATCAGTTAGAAGTGTTTTAAAATATTCTCTAAGACTACGTATCGACCCTGACTCCTAACTAAATCTTTCATCCGACAAGTCCTATTCTCGACTCTCCTTGTGTGAATTCTCTTACCCGTAAAGTAAGTAAATAGAAACCCGATGTCCTACAGACTTTACATATGATAGGTTTCCTCTAAGTGAAGGTGATTCTAAGAGGACCTTCCCTAGACTCACTGACTCACTAAGGGAGAGATAAAGTAGGACCAGTATAAAGTCAGATCGAGATTCGTAAATCGAGATTTACAATTAATAGTAACCACTACGACCCTTTCTAACTCCTGTCCTCCTTCTCCCCGACTATCTACAAACCTACCGTAGTGGTTGAGTTACCGGTACTCAAACTCGTTTGAGGCCCTCTACCACTTCCTGTCCCTTCTGACCGCACGATGACAGATATCCCAACGTTTCTCAGTCTGTACTGCCTCACTGACTTGTTGTTGTTTTTAAATTAATACCTATATTCTTAAGAAGAATTTTTTACATAATTTTACAAAGGATCATTTAAAAGTGGGTCACAACGGACAAAACTTTACGAGTTAAACGTAATACTCACGTCATCTAGTTTGATGTCGTTATCGTTACTGTTTTTATCTCGAACCTTAATCATTTCGAAAGATTCCTAAGGTGTCTGTCTCGTCGGACCGTCCGATGTCAGCTGTCCCAGTGTTTCTCAGCCTGTGCTGACTCACTGATAGTGAGTGTGTTGCGATTGTCACGAAGGATCTAACAAGTCACCATTTCTTGGGTGGGTAGTTCGTCTTCTTCGTCCACGTCGGGGACCCAACTCTCCTAGAGGACCTCTTCATTTACCGTTCGGGGAGGTCATAAGAACGGACCCTTTAGGGTACCTGTCCTCTCGGACCACCCGATGTCAGGTACCCCAGCGTTTCTCAGCCTGGGCTGAATCACTGATTTGTTGTCGTCGTGAATGTCTAAAGGAGATACATTCGAAAGGTGAACAAAAGTCACTTTAGTGTTCCCGAGTCTCGGACATAATAGTCAATTAACATCGTGTATACAAGTTTTACGATTAATAAAAAGTAAATATCGTTACAAAGAATCGTCGTACCCTAATAAATACTCTTTATTTGTCTAGTGTGTTTTTTTCGTTAAATAAAGAAGTCGGAAAAAAAAATTTATGACACACGTTGAATCGTTAATCAATCATTATGAAGACAGATTACACATTTGTAACAATTTAATCATCTGGTGTAGACTTCATATCCTTTCCAATTTTGTTCTTCAGAAGTAAAAACACTCTATTTTAAGATTTCACAGGTTATCATACTATAGTATATAGAAGGATTATAGTAAATCGATAAAAAAATAGATTATTAATAATAAGTCCATTTCTTTTATATGATTCAAGTTTTTGTTAGAACTCTTTTTCTACCAGATCTTTGAATCAGATGAAGAAGAGTCTCAAAGTGACCACTACCAACACATCTACAGTCAGTAGTTTAAAAGAGTTCTGTCCCGAACACTTTACTTTTATAGAGAACGGTATAGTTGTGTGTTCTTTATAGTGTCGGTAGTTTCTAAAGACCGGAGGTTTTCATTTACTCCCGAGGGTTTTGACACTACGTTGTCTACGACGGGTGGGGGGAGGTGCCACTAATGACTCCTCGACCCCCTTACCTTCTTCATCGGTAGACGGTGAGGAATTCGACTTGTCCTTTGTCCTAAACCGGGGTGTATCGACTCCAAGTATACTTTCCTTACTTAAGTCACTCGGGTCTTTGTATAGTACGCTTTACAGTTGACCTACTTCGTATTCGACCTTAGTTCTAACGGTCGTCTTTATAGTTATTGGAGTTTATACGTCTACTGTGGTGGAATACCGTCTTTCACTTCTTGATTTCTCGGAGAACTACTTTCCCTTTCTCCTCTCACTTTTTAAACCGAGTTTTGAGTTGTAAGTCTTTGATTCTAGTACCGTAGGCCAGAGTAGAGGAGTACCGTTTATCTACCCCTTTGATACCTTTGTCACTCTCTAAAATAAAACCCTCCGAGGTTTTAGTGATGTCTACCACTGACGTCGGTACTTTAATTTTCTACGAACGAGGAACCTTCTTTTCGACACTAGGTTGGATCTGTCGTATAATTTTTCGTCTCTGTAATGGAACGGTTGTTTCCGGACGGATAGTTTCGATACTAATAGGTCATCAGTACATACTTACACTCTCAACCTGATATTTCTTTCGACTCACGGTTTGTTAACTATGAAAACTTGACACCACATCCTCTTCTAAGAACTCTCAGGGATCCTGATGTTCCTCTAGGTTGGTTAGTTAGAATCTCCTTATAAGTAACCTTCGTGACTAAGACTTCGTTTTGAGGTCATGAAACCGGTGGACTACGTTTTTGACTGAGAAACCTTTTCTGGGACTACGACCTTTTCTAACTCCCGTTCTCCTCTTCCCCTGCTGTCTCCTATTCTACCAACCTACCGTAATGACTGAGTTACCTGTACTCAAACTCATCCGAGACCCTCAACCACTACCTGTCCCTTAGGACCACACGATAGCAGGTACCCAAGTGTTTCTCAGTCTGTACTGACTCACTGACTTGACTTGACTTGACTTGACTCTCCGAGTTTAGAAGAGTATGTATCTTACAATTTAAGGAATTGAACTATGGACTAAAAACTACAAGTCCGACGTAGGAGGGAAACAACGTTTGAACATATATCGGACTAAGGGGGAGGATGGAGGAACCTCGTCAGAGAGTCTTGATTGACTCCATGACACAGGGTCCTACGTCAGGAGTAAAACGGGGTTTTATTTCGAATTGAACTTCAAGAGTCCAAAACGTATAAAAAATTAGCTGCCCGAGACATCGTTAAGATAAAACGACACTTATTTCGATTAATAAAGACACAAAACCAATGAATGTAATACACAGATGTGTTGATAGTAGACCGGCGTTAGATATTGTTTACTTTTCGTTCATTGTGAAGTTTCACAATTCCTTTGCATTTAGGTTCTAATGACAAGTTTCAATATTATATTTATAAGAATCATACAAATCTGTCCTTTCAGAGTTTACACATAAATAACTTCGATAAGTCGGAAGTAAGTAATACACTTGAAGATCGTTGTTAATTCCTAACTACGTTTGTAAGTTTTTGTTTATTCCGATACGTTAAAATATTGTGTTGAATTAGGAATTAGGAAAAGTCGTAAATTTTTAGTATTACTGTCTAAAAATTAACTACTGATCACGACCATTTTAGACATTGTTACCAATCAAAGAATGTTATATTCGGATCTAATTAAATATGTCATGAGAACCCACAATGTTTATTTTTTACTCAGTAGAGGTAAACTACTATTATAACATAATATTATCTCTGTTTTAAAAGTACAATTGGAAGATTTCTTCTAAACGGATAATTTACGTAGGTGTCTTAATACCTCCTCCTTTTTATTGAAAAGGAGATGAGAAGAATCAAGAACCGACTATAGGGGATGTTGTCTTCCGCTTGATTGTCCCCCTTTTGTTCGCCTTTAAACCATTGTACATATGGAGAACGTGACCTCTTCCTTTACCGTTGGGTGAAGTCAAAAGAACGGACCTTTTAGGGGTACCTGTCTCTTCGGACCGCCCGATGACCAGGTACCCCAGGGTATCTCAGGTGTGCTGACTCGTTGATTCGTGAGTCCGAAAAGGATCATGTCCCTCCCACTGCGGGAATATTTATACCTCCAAAGGGAATATTTACCTCTACAGACATTGTTTTCCTGGTGAAGATAAGTCAAAAGTCTCAAAGATACGGAGACAAAGATTTTTATAAGTCGGATTTTATTAGAAATACAGTTTCTCACTGTGCGAAATAAAAACACCCGAGGTTCTAGTGACGTCTCCCACTGTCGTCAGTACTTTAATTTTCTATGAACGAGGAACCTCCTTTTCTATACTATTTGGATCTGTCGCAAAATTTTTCATCTCTGTAGTGAAACGACTGTTTCCAGGTGCATCAGTTTCGATACCAAAAAAGTCATCGGTATATGTCTACACTCACTCACGTTCAATGAGTAAACACAGACTGAGAAGTACTGGGGTACTTGATATATCAGGTACCTTAAGAAATCTGGTCTTAAGACCTCACCCATCGGAAAAGGAAGAGGTTTCCTAGAAAGGTTGGGTCCCTAACTCGGGTCCAGAGGGTGTAACGTCCGTCTAAGGAATGGTCGACTCGGTGATCCCTTCCGGTTCTTATGACCTCTCCCATCGGATAGGAAAGAGGTTACCTAGAAGGACTCAGTCTTTAACTTGGTCCCAGAGGACGTAACGTCCATCTAAGAAATGATTGACTCTATGGTCCCTTCGGGTGTCTACACTCTCAACCTGGTCTTTCTTCCGACTCGTGATTTCTTAAATACGACAACTTGACACCACGACCTCTTCTGTAAATTCTTAAGGAACCTGTTGTTCCTCTAGTTTGGTCAGTTAGGATTTCCTTTAGTTGGGACCTATAAGAAACCTTCCTGACTACGACTTCGACTTCGTGGTTATGAAACCGGTGGACTACACTTCTCGACTGAGTGACTTTTTCTGGGACTACGACCCTTTCTCCTCCTCCTCCTCTTCCCCCGTTGTCTCTTACTCTACCAACCTACCGTAGTAGCTGAGTTACCTGTTTTCAGACTCGTTTGAGACCCTCTATCACTTCCTGTCCCGTCGGACCACACGACGTAAGGTACCCTAGCGTTTCTCAGTCTGTGTTGACTCCCTGACTTGTTATTATCATTACAGTTTCTCCGGATAAAGTTCCACTGTCTAAGAGAAGAGGGAGTCTTATCAAGAGTAAGAACGTGAACAATCACAGGAAATTGAGACTACTAGAATTAATGTAAATTTTTTTCTCTCTCTCAAAATGACGGACACAATTCTTTGTTACTGGACTTTTTCACAATTCAACGTTTGGACAATTTGACTTTCTTAAGAGTTGATTCGGAAAGGTTTATTCTAAATTCTAATATAAGGGTTTGACGGACGTCGTACATAAACGTTAAAGTGCATAGACAAATGGAAAAAAGATATATAAAGTTTCTTTAAAATTTTATTTCCTTTTTTCATGTATTTCATCTTTTTATAAGGGTAACGAATCTTATAGATGGTGTCTATAAGACAGGATAAACAAAGAGTAAGAGAAATGAATCTATTTTATTTTTGACGTCGACAGATCGATTAGAGGACGTTGTCTTAGGGAGTCATCATGAATGGGGACTTGAGGGTTCTCCGTTAACGGTAGACTAAAAATATTTTTAGGAAGGTTGGATAATTGAAATTCTACTAATAAGATATACACAAAAAAATATTGTATACCATTATACAACGTACATAGTAGGAGGTAGAAAGGTAAAGGGGGAGGTTTAATAAAAGTTGTAGAGGGTACAACTAGAAAGACCTTGGTCGTGGTTGTAATACTCGTAGGAAGATAATTACCTATAAATCCAAGTAAGTCTAAAAGTTTCTACTGATAATAGAGACATTACGTTTAGGAGTGAAGTCACAGGAAATGGAGACCTCATGCAAAAGTCTTTGCTATTTATAAAGTTGTTAAATGGATTAACGTTTATTTGAGAAAAGAACGAATGTCAGAAGACGTAAAGAACCGACTGTCTCATATATAAATTTATATTAATATAATATTAATTTATATTACTATTCACTTCCACAGTCAACGAGGTAGCACAGCTTGACAAACGTCAGGATACCTGATATTGGGTCGTTCGAGGAGAGAGGTCCCTTAAAAAGTCCGTTCTTATGACCTCAGTTATCGGAAAGAGTTCTCTAGATAGACTGGGTCCCTAGTTTGGGTCCAGAGAATGTGACTTCCGTCTAAGAGATGACAGGGCCGGTGTACATTACTTTTAAGTTTTATTTACTTCGTTACATGATAAAAAGGGTATTCCAACTGTTTTTACTCTCATAACGGTACAAAGAACTCAACATGTACCGTGTTGATGAAACTTTCGTAATACTGTCCTAGATTATTTGAAAGTTTACACGTATGAGGGTTTAGGTTGTTAAAGTAAGAACTTTTGTATAAGGTCTCATTGTTCTTTCTATACATTATGACTTTTTCATCCCTTTAGTTAACTTATCTTTGTAACACTAAAGACCCGTCGAGATACTTGCGTAAACTTCAAATACCAGTATTTACTTTCTCGTAATAACGTATAAAAGGAAACCAGTAGAAATGAACCGTACACCCGTTGTCCATTTTTTATCTAACTCAACTAGTACATTGATGCGTAGTTTATATATCTTGTCCTTTCCCCGATCCTTCCACTCCTCAATGGTACTTTATTAATTTTATTAAACAATACCTACAATTCCACATTCTCGACCGAACCCAATGGTATTGTTGTATTGTGTGACCCACTGAATATATTACGTTTAAATAATACAAAGACCCTCGAACTTCAGGTTCTAGTTCCACGATAGTCCCAATTAAAGATCCCTCTGGAGAGAATAAGATTCGGTAAAACTTTTCTATTGAGTCTACTTCTTCTTTACGAAGGTCCTACCTCCCGGACTTGTATAGGACCATATTTACTCAATAACATCTACTCACGGAAAGAATGGTGTCCCAAACTTAATAGGATAACTCCGGTATACCGTATTTCGAGTTCATTGGAGACCTATACCTTACTAACGAAGTGAAATAATAGACAATAATAGATAATCAAGTTACTGTTACACATCGGGTTTCTTCCCTTGAGATAGGTATGGGTCGTTTTGGTCTCTTCACAACCCCCCCTAGATTAGTCGGATTTGTTGAGACCTAAGGTAGGAACTGAAAATACTCATCAAACGGGGAGTGTGGATCCCATTTGGACACAGACCCAACCAGACCCGTAAACGGTCCCGTGTGAGTAATAGGACAGTAGGAGACCAGTCATGAAACGAAATGAGATTTTACACAAGGTCCAACGTACTACTCAATATAGGTCAGTCAGTGATTCTAGACCGTTATGGACGGTTAAAAATTGTGTTTATAAAGGAGGTCACAAATAGTAAGTTTTGATCCATTTTCGTTGTCGTTATTTATACTGTAAATAAATATAAGAAAAGTAATCGTGTCAATAACCGATATATATGGTGTGTGTGTGTGTTTTTGGATTGTCCTTACTTTATTTACGAAGTTTATAATTTATATTCTTTATATAGTGGAATTGTTACTTTTTCCTAACATAACTATAAATAAAAGTATATTTTGTTTATAATCTGGTAACCCAAGACTAATATCCCCTTTTGTAGGTGAATTTATATTGTTTGGTAGTAGTAACAATTTTTTTGAAGATGTAGTCTTCGAGTGTTAGGAAAATGTTCTCTCTTTCGTAAGGAGTTATTTCACCAAATAAGACAAAACAAAATTGTACAGTATAGATCATTCGAGGTGAATTTTGTATGTTTTTCCTCTTTTTATTATTGTGTGTTTTTGGAAATAAAGATTGTACTGTCTATTTAAACTAAGGGAAACGACTTGAGTCAAAAGGGGGTTTATGGAAGTTTATGAACTTAGTGTCTACAAGGGTACCACTCAGGAATCTCTTCACTTATGTCCCATTATATATATATATAAATTTTAACCGAAATCGTTGTCTGTCTTTTTTTTATTTACACTTTTAAAAATAACGTCAAAATTCTCGTCGTTGTTGTGAACCTCTTCATCTCCCTCGTAGACTAACTTTAACGTGTGGGTCCTCACATCCTCACACGTTCGAGTATTATGCAGTAAAGACTTATACCCTCTTCTCTTCGACACTCCTGGAATGAACCGTCTACTGTTTACAGGAAATCCGAAAAGATCTAAGTCAAGTCAAGTCAGCGAGTCAGCACAGACTGACAAACACTGGGGCACTTAGCGTCGTACGGTCCGGAGGGACAGGTAGTGGTAGAGGGCCTCAAGTGAGTCTGAGTGCAGGTAGCTCAGTCACTACGGTAGGTCGGTAAAGTAGGAGACAACAGGGGAAGTGGAGTAGATCTAATCTCGGACGATTTGTACTTTAAAGATGTAGTTCAACAGTTGACTAGACACTGTGATAGCATAACGATGTCTCAAGTCCTCTCGAGTGGTTTTCTTACTTCCATTTGTTTACGTTTTTTTAATTTTGTTCAAAACTTACAAACCCTCGTTTCCTCCAGTCCGTATATGTTTATCTTGAATTTTGTATAACTCCTTCTTCTCCACTTAGAATATAACCTGTACTATTAATAAACTGAGGCTCACTGTATTATTTTAAATCGAGAGGAACGGGAATGAATAAGTACCTTTAAGTTTTCACAACCTAGACTTGACTTAGGACCCACTCCTCCGTTCCTCAATCTCATCCTGATCCTCGACTGGGAGATTTCAACTGAAATGAGTTGATCTTAGGATGGATATGGGACATGAGTCATAAAATAACACCACTTAAATAAATACATAGAAATACAATTACTGGAACGACAACAACAAGTCACCAATTCGTCCCAGACTGAGAAATACTCGGATACCTGACGTAGTGTAGTCCGAGGGGACAGGAGGTGATAGAGGGTCTCAAACGACTTTAAGTACAGGTGACTCACCCACCCACCGTGACTTTTACGGATCTACTCATATAGCTGAGGTATTTGTGTATCCAAACCAGAGTCGGAAGGACAACTGAGAATTATTTGAATGTGTACGTTCAGATTGGTAGAATAGGAGAAAGTGAGGGAATGGGACAACGGAAGTTAGAAAGGGTCGTAGTCTCAGAAAAGGTTACTCAACCGAGAAGTGTAATCCACTCGTTTCATAACCTCGTAGTCGAAGTCGTTGTCAGAAAGTTTACTTATACACACACTCAGTGATTCAACACAGACTGAGGAACGTCGGGATATATGATATCGGGTGGTCCGAGGAGACAGGTACCTTAAAAGGTCCGTTCTCATGACCTCAACCAACGGTACGGGAAGAGGTCCCCTAGAAGGGTTGGGTCCCTGACTTGGGTCCAATTTACTCATAAGTCCCAACTAAAAGAAATTTTAACTGAACAAACTAGAGGAACGTCAGGTTTCTTGAGAGTTCTCAGAAGGAGTCATAGTCTTAAGTTTTCGCAGTTAAGAATCCAAGAGTCGGAAGAAATACCAGGTTGAGAGTGTAGGTATGGACTGATGTCTCTTTTGGTATTTAAACTGATATACTTGGAAACAGTCGTGTCACTACAGAAACGAAAAATTATGTGACTGATCCAAACAGTATCCAAAAGAAGGTTCCTCGTAGAATATTGAGAAAGGTTCCTCATAGAAAATTAAAGTACCGAAGTCAGTACCAGACATCCCTAAAACTTGGGGTTCCTTTCTTTTAGACAGTGACGAAGGGTAAGATAAACGGTACTTCACTATTCTGGCCTACAGTACCAGAATTGAAACAATTACAACTCTAAATTTGGTCCCAAAAGTCATTAAATGAAGAGGTCCCCAAGAAGGACTGGGGTCCCAAGTTTGGACTCAGAGGAAGGACCGTCCGTCCAAGAAATGGTGACTCGGTGGAACCCTTTCACAATTACTGAAACGGAAATCCCGAACATAAAATAATAATCTCAAATTAACGAAATGTTATAACACAATCAAAGACGACATGTTTCTTCACTTAGTTGGTATACATATATATATTAGGGAGGGAGGGAAGGTCAAGTGGGAGGAGGGTGGGGAGATCTAGTGTGATTTGGGGGACATGGAATGTCGTCAAAGGGTAGTCGCTAGACAAAATGTGCGTCATCACACACATAAATTCACGATGAGAGGATAAAACAGGGTGAGAGGGGAGGGGGGGATGGGACAGGTGTACAAGTAAGACATGTAGACACAGAGATGAGGACGGGACGTTTTTACCTATGCGATGGTAGGTGTATCAAATACTATAAAACTTAATTCGTGACATAATTAATAATCGTACCACGGACCACATATCGTTTGAGATTTACTTTTACGAACAACATCCTAATTAGAGAACGAATTAAACTTCTATATCTGTAATCCGTAGTTTTCCAATTTACACTGAAAAGGTTCCAGTATTTTTCCCCGGTCAACTAAAGTTCACAGGGTAATGAAGGTAAAATTTGACTCAGAACCAAACTATGTCACCTTTCTTTGATTTTACATCTAAACTTTAAAAAAATGTAAATATTTAACTGACGATTAAAATGAACTATTTGAATTCTCTTAGGATGTCAAAGTATTATGATTAGTATACTAACCTCTAATGTTTATATAAAGTCCGGTTATACTTATAGGTGGTTTTCCTAGGTGTTGTCTCTTTTAGAATGGTCCACCTCTGTTACTGTCTGAGAAACCTATATAGTGATAAAAAATGGGTCACGTAGGTCAAGAACGAGCTTCTCAGATAGGTAAATCAGTCAGAAACAGACAACTACCTTGTAAATCAGACGACGACGACGACGATTCAGTGAAGTTAGTACAGGCTGAGACACGCTGGGGTATCTGCCGTCGGGTGGTCCGAGGGGACAGGGACCCTAAGATGAATACAAATTTTATTTTTAACTATCAACACATGAATGACTGTAAAACAATTAACAAAACACCCACACAATATCCGAGAAAAAACAAGGAATAAAGAAAATAAGAAAATACTAAAGTACTGGGAGAAATCACAATACAAACCTAGGGAAAGGGAAATAAGACATACATAGATAATTTCGAAAAACCTTATACCAATAATAATCTGAATAAATACCGTTAAAGAAATATGTCACTAATAAGGTTTAAAGACTATAGAATTGAAATTTAGGTACATTCTTAGGGTATAAAAATGAGAGGATGGGGTGTTAATCACCGAAACTGTATTGTAAAATAATAAAAACCACAATGCATAGGGGATGGATGAATGACACCTATATCGTAGTATGAGAAAACAGTAAATTAAAAGGATGTTAAAAAAAGATACTAATTAAACGATTGAAATTAGATATAAAAACAAATGGTTACTCGAAAAGGGAAAGTATTAAAAGTACAAATATTAACACACTATGAATCAGTGAGTCGGTAGAGGTTGAGAAACACTGGGGTACCTGACATCGGGTGGTTCGAGGAGACAGGTACCCTTAAGAAGTCCGTTCTTATGATCTCACTCAACGGTACGGGAGAAGGTTTCCTAGAAGGGTTGGGTACATAGCTTTGTCCCAGAGGACGTAACGTCCATCTAAGAAATGGTCGACTCGATGGTCCATACGGGTAAATATTAACATCAAAAAGGAAATAGAGAATCTCTTAAAGGTCTCTTAAGAACCTTTTGATCCAACCACCCCAAGTTGAGAAAAAATCGAAAAGACGATGGACATTTTATAAACTAGAGGGGTACTTTAGACTTATTTACGGAACAACACGTAAGAACTAACATTCAAAAGGGGAAAGTCGTGAAATTTATTTGGTGTGATGGTCGGACGTCTCAGGGACGACTTTTCAGTCGACTCTTGAATTCCGTCAAGAAAACATGGATTAAACAAAGAAAAGAAAACAACGAAAGTTAGTTAAGTCAAGTCAGTGAGTCAACACAGACTGATATCCGTTGGGGTACCTGACGTCGTACGGTCCGAAGGGACAGGTAGTAGTTGAGGGTCTCGAACGAGTTTGAGTACGGGTAACTCAACCAATACAGTAGGTTGGTAGAGTAGGAGACAGTAGGGGAAGAGGAGGACGGAAGTCAGAAAGGATCGTAGTCCAAGAAAGGGTCACTCAGTCAAGAGTAGTCCACCGGTTTTATAACCACGAAGTCGAAGTCTTAGTCAGAAAGACTACTTATAAGTCCTGATTAAAAGAAATCCTACCTGACAAACCTAGAGGAACGGCAGAAGAGGTTGTGGTGTCAAGTTTTCGTAGTTAAGAAGCCGTGAGTCGGAAGAAATACCAGGTTGAGAATGTAGGTATGCACTGATGATCCTTTTGGTATCGAAACTGATGTACCTGGGAACGACCGTTTCATTACAGAGACGAAAAATTATACGACATATCTAACCAGTATCGAAAAGAAGGTTCCTCGTTCGTAGAAAATTAAAGTACCGACGTCAGTGTTAGACGTCACTAAAACCTCGGGTTCTTTTATTTCAGACAGTGACAAAGGTAACGAAGGGGTAGATAAACGGTATTTTATTACCCTGACCCACGGTACTAGAATCAAAACCTATAACTCAAAAGTCGGTCGAAAAAGTGAGAGGAGAAAGGGAAAGTAGTTCTATGAGAAATCGAGGAGAAGTGAAAGACGGTATTCCCACCACAGTGGACGTATAGACTCTAATAATTATATCGGGGTCCGTTAGAACAAAGGTCGAACACGAAGTAGGTCAGGTCCTAAAGCTTACTATACGACACGTGTATTAAATTTTTATTCACACTGTTATATATCGGAAATACACGAGGAAAGGGTTAGACCTTGGTCGGACAACTAGGTACAGACCAAGATTGACAACGAAGAACTGGACGTATGTCTAAAGAGTCCTCCGTCCTTTCCACCAGACGATAAGGATAGAGAACTTCTTAAAAGGTGTCAAACAACACTAGGTGTGTCAGTTTCAGAAACCGTATCAGTTATTTCGTCTTCATCTATAAAAAGACCTTGTGAGAACGAAAAAGGTGTCTTCCGTTACCGTTGGGTGAGGTCATCAGAACGGACCTTTTAGGGTACCTACCTCCTCGGACCATCCGACGTCAGGTACTCCAGCGATTGTCAGTCTGTGTTAACTCACTGAAGTGAAAGGGAAAAGGGAAAGTACGTAACCTCTTCCTTTACCGTTGGGTGAGGTCACAAGAATTGACCTTTTAGGGTCCCTGCCCCGTCGGACCACCCGACGACAGATACCCCAGCGTGTCTCAGTCTGTACTGACTTCACTGAATCGTCGACGTCTTCGAACGAAAAAGACACTAGGTTACCTACAACCGTTAAACTAGAGACCAAGGAGACGGAAAAGATTTAGGTCGAACCTGTAGACCTTCAAGTGTCAAATCCATGACGACTTCGGACAGAACCTCTTAAAACTCGTAATGGAACGATTACACACTCTATTTACGTTAACACACTATCAAACTTGTAAGAAACCGTAACGGAAAGAAACCCTAATCTTACTTTTGTGGAAAAGGTCAACACACCGGTGACTACTCAAAAGAATTAAACGACCGTATAACTCATGTTGTAAAAGTGTCGTAGTAGATAATCCTAAACTTAATCGAGTCGACCTTAAGGTAGTGGAAGTGATCGAAACAAGTACCACTACGAAACAAGTACCACTACGAAGGATTCAGGGTGAACTGAAACGCGATGTCCTATAGACAGAGATCCACTCACTAGTGTGGTAGTACCAATAGACTCAGTACCATAGAAAAAACATATTGAGAAGATACATAAGAACGGTGGAGAAGAATTATAGAAGACGAAGACAATCTAGGTATGGTAAAGACACGAAATAACACGGGTAGAAACGTTACAACGAAAGTTATCATAGAGAAATAGGAACCAAAAATATAAAATTAATGTTCCACATAAACTATACCAAAAGAAACCAAACTAGGAAAAACCCTGAGAGACACGAAGGACCTAAACTTACCGTCGAAGGAATAGATCTAATTACTTCATAAATAGATAATACAGAAGTTTATATAAGAGACAAGGAAACAAAGAGAAAAGAGGAAGACCCTGAGGATACTACACTTACAATCATTCGAACCATAATAGGGTCTTTAGAGAATTTGACAGGAGAAAACGAAAATGAAAAAAAAAAGAAAAAAGACAAGTCGAAATGACTAAAGGTAAAGACACAAGGTGGATTGTCTAGGTAAGAAAACATAGTAAATAAGACGACAACTAAGAAAGATCTCATAAAAAGTAAGTCAATGACTTAGGAAGTAGAGACAAACAAAGAAGGAATATAGATTGAGAATTATTGAAGATTCCAAAATAAGACAAGAAGGTCAGAAGAGGGTTCAAGGAACTTGTAGAAGTTCTAGTAATGGGAGATAGTCTATCTAACGTATAAAGGTGAAGTGAATTGAGAAGACCTTAAAATATAAGTAAGTAAGTCTTGTACGGTGGAGTAAAATGGATTTAACGATAAAAATAAAGACACATAGACCAATACAAAGGGTTGGAACCCCTCCATCGGAGTTATCCTCTCCACAACAACGGGGTCGTCTTATGAGGGGTGATCAGTGATCTCGATGTACGAAACCCCACAGGGAAACATCCAAGAGACCCAGGAAGACAACACAGTTCGACTGATGATACTCACCCGATCATCTACACCGATGGGGGGTAGACCGACAAACGGTCCTGGGAGAAACACATCTCCGAATACCGTCGACAAACTACCCAAACGTAGAACTCCGTCGACCAAAGTCCTCGGGTCCTCTAGGACCTCAAATACAACCGAGTGACCACACACACTTCAACGTCCTGACCCCAAGGTTCTATATTATAGACGGACGATAACGTACCCCACTAAGGACTGTACGACCGTTAGTCACTAAGACCCCACAGAGTTTCGACTATGACCGAACAACCACTCATCCCGACCTAGGGTCCCGACACCTACTCTTCAGGTTTCATAAAGACTCGACTACAATCGGATGACCACCACTCCGGTCCCGAATTTAAAAGGACCCCGATCACGACGGTCAAGTGACCACCCGTCTTCGTCCAAAACCACGGAAACCGACGTCCCGGAACCACAGGACTTCGACCGTAGTCGGAGTAACACTCACTCCGACCTAGGAGTGAGTGTTCCCTAAGGTTACCCCGACCTTAAGTGGGAAGTTCCCTGACGTTGGGTCCACAGGTAAGCGTCCCTGACCCTTTCTGATCCCTCCACCTTAATATAGTACCTCCAAACAGGGATGGGGGGGTAGTGGTGGGAGGGGGACTGAGGGGTAGTTCTAAAACGTCTCTCTTTACCGAAAACATGGTTCAGTAAGAAATATTAATTTGAGTGTCATAGGTGGGGTAGCTCGACTGGGGCGTAGGAAGGACCCCTCCGTTGAGGGGAAAAGGACTCCCAGGGTCCCGACAGGAACCGAACGACCACACGTCCCGACACCCCTCAAACCCCTGACGACGGTCAGACGAATACACAACGACCCAGAACTGTTCAGTCCGAAGTCCCGACGTAACAACGATCTAACCACAGGTAGACGACCTCTCACTCCAGCTCCAGGTCCGTTAGGGCCCAGACCACGAATAGGTAACCACCCACTGAGACCCAGGACTCGATCACGGTCGTGTGACCTTCCGTCTCTGACCAGGGTCCCAGAGACGAACGTCCAAGGTCCCAAAGGGTGTCGACCGAAACCTGGTGACCACCCACCGCCAACTGACTACTGTGACGACCGACGTCACAGGATGGACAGGATTTCAACATGACCGGAGGACCATCGATTCTTACATAAGGTTCCGGAGATTAACTCTCGGTGTTCCATAGAGTCTCGACCCAAGTGAACGACCACTCACCTAAGACCAAGGTCCTAGAGACCGACCTCTGAGACCACCAAGGTTCAAACCACATAACCGAAAGACCACCCACCTCCACCCTGGGCCCCAAGGATCCCGACGTCGGAGAGGTGATCGTCCAGTTCGACGTAGGGTTCAATTGACCAACGTCCTTACGGTCCTATTACGGACACGTGACCACATACCCGGGTCCAAACCCCGGAGGTCACTTGTCCCGATACAAGAGCCCACCGACATCCGAATTCTCACAGAATTCCGTCGGACGGACGATCACCATACCGATACAGAGGTGGACCGATTAACGAACCGATCCCCGTAGGTCCCGACCACGGTTGTCCGACCACCCACTCTGGTCCAGGATCGCGATTATTCCATACCTTTCCTAAGGTTATACCATGAACGATCTCAGTCCCAGGTACACCATCTTACTCGAGGGGGTTTACCGATGTTGGTCGTAGATACCTGTACTCAAACTCGTTCGAGGTCCTCAACCACTACCTGTTCCTTCGGACCGTACGACGTCAGGTACCCCAGTATTTCTCAGTTTGTACTGACTCATTGACTTGACTTGCCTTGACTTACAGATACAGGGGCTTCACTCGAGGTCAACGGAGGTCAGAGAGACCCTCTAAGAGATTCTAGTCGACCACCCAGACTGAGTTCGAGGAAAGTTTAAAGACGAAGAAGGGACCAGAATCTCATACACTCTAAAACACACGTGAAAATACTCACCTCAGACATAAAGGGTGGTGGAGACCCAGAGAGTTGGAATTAAAGGTAACCGGAAGGTAAGACCCCCGAACAGAAGGGTTACATCCTGGGGACACGATCCCTAGGGGTACACCCTCTAAGGAGGTGTGGGTAAGGAGGAACTCCTCTTCGACACGTTGACATTAATAAGAAGACAAAAAACCAGTGGGTGGGTTCCCATACTCAGAACTACGATGACACCGAGCCACGGAGGATGGACGGAGTAACACCAAGGAAGAAATATAGAAATCGACATCTAGTCCCTTTCTAACTCCCGTCCTCCTCTTCCCCTACTGTCTCCTTCTCTACGAACCTACCGTAGTGGTTGAACTACCTGTACCCAAACCCACCTGAGGTCCTTAACCACCACCTGTCCCTCCGGACCACACGACGCCAAGCACCCCAACGTTTCTCAGTCTGTGCTGAATCGTTGACTTGACTTGACTTGAAAAGATGATCTTACACCAGAAAGAGTAATTGTCAACGAGACATTCATCGACATTAAAACCACACGGTCTCTCTCCTCCACCAGAGCCACAGAAGGATAAGACTACTGAGCCGGTTCCAAATTTATGCCAAATATAAAATTATACAAATGTGTCAAAAATCCATTTTTGAATGGACGATCACAGTCGTCGGAAAAAGAGTAAAATATTAAAGATAGGGTTTAATTCCTTTTTAATAAATTTTAGTGGCTCTTACAAGAATCGTGTAACTATCTCTTGACACGTGTTAAACTGTTGACTAAAATTTCTGTCACCGTTACTACTACTATATTACTACGGTTCTTAGACTGTCGTTTAATTGTTTCTAACTTTAACCGAATTGTTTACTAATCAAAGGTAAGGAAAGGGAATGGATGAAGAGTGGTAGTGAGATATGATGATCGAACTTTAACACAATTTTTACAAAAATATAATGATGTACTTCTCAATAACGAGAGAGATTTAGAATTGTACCATTACCTCTTAAAAAGATAGTATTAATCCATTTTGGTACTCTATAAATAATTCATAGAATTGTTGTTGAGATTTTAGTCTTTACTTATCAAATTTAAAAAAATTACATTTTTTGTTAGAAAAATGTTTCAATAGACAAACCTTTATATAAATTAACGAGGTCATAATATCTTCAAACACGACACTAAGAGGATAATCTCGACTGTCTCCAAAATAAGTCGTAGGAGTAAACGATTCCTATGAAACTAACCTAGACTACCGAGTTTTTCGGGTTCATAATCTCGTTAAAAATGATTTCAGAATTGACAGATATTTCGGAAGAGAACAAGATGAGAGGTGATCTTAAATCATCGGAATACCCATTGGTGACCAAGTTACTTTATTGTGACAAACTACACCATATATAACGAAGGTTTGAGGTCTTTTCGTATAGTTCGTGATTCGGTACAAAAAGTTCCATCTAACACACTTCATGTAGTTGAACTAAAAGTGAAGTCTACCCATAGAGTTCTATAAGGTATGTAAATAGGGTGAAGAGGGGGGTGTGATCTTTAATTGTAACCCAACATCCCGACGATTCGAAAAGACCCTATAGAAAGTGACAGATCAAACATATACAGAATAATTCTGTACATTTAATGAACATGAAGGACGAGTATCCTAGGTTGACCGTATTACATTAGTTACTTTTCCTGAGGTTATTTTAAACACCTTATGGTTTCTCAGTTCTAGAGATCCCTAAGACACTACCATGTTTCGACCTATTATCCATATAAAGACTTGGTACAGATACTTCCAAATGAGAATTGAGACATGTCATTTTTCGTTCGACGAAGGTCACCATGGATGTTTATCCATACCCCCTTTTTCCATAATAGGTCCAGTTGTATATACACGGATTGCCGTCCCCAGTATAACTAAAAAAAGGTCATACACATGATGTAGACACCGTCTTCGACATTAACCTCGGAGGTGGACTAACTCAAATACTATCAGATTCCTATCAGAGGTTCTAAATGGATGGGTCCGATTCACTGATGTAAATACTTAATATACCTATACACTTTCTACATTAGTGAGGACGAAGAGGACGTAAAGGACGTTATTTAAAGAAGACGATATTTTGTCTTTTGTCAGAACTATTCCTCTTCAAGGTCTTCAAAGGTGAATGGTAAGGATGGTTTCATCGTAAGGGGTTACCCCAGTCGCCCGAAGGGGTCACCGAGTCACCATTTCTTATGTTGACGTCACGTCCTCTATTAGGTTCTCTACACTCAAACTAAGAATCCACTCCGTGTAGGGGACCTCCTCCCTTACCATGGGGTGAGGTCATAAGAACGGGCCTATTATGATACCTGTCTCCTCAGACCACCCGATGTCATGTTTCCCAACGTGTCTCAGTTTGTGTTGACTTTTCTGAATCGGGGGTGTGTGGATTGATCTAACGGTCGTTTTCTTCTTTTTTTTTTTTCCCTCCTTCCTTCCTTCTTTCCTTTGTTCCTTCCTACCTAGAATACCGTAAACAACTGTAACGACCATATTAATGATAGTGATACCGACTGAAGTTCAATGGTTGTACTATAATGGGGTTGAGACTTGTGTTTCAACCTCTCTCTAAGTTAGACGTCGTAAAGATGGTATATAGTTATTATCTGAACTTATTGGAGTTCCCGCAAAGGTTAAAAATATTTTTAATGAATTCTTATTCCTTTATTGATTTTTATTTCCTTGTAATGTAACAAGTTTTGTTATACTGAGTTTAGACAATGTTAGTCAACATTATAAAATATGTGATATATTATTCTAATCTTTGGTTAAACTTATAAGTATATTTATAGAAAATTACAACTCTCTTCGACAGTCTTATTTGTAAAATAATTCATTAAAATGTTTTATTTTATTTTTCAGTAACAAATATATTGGGAAGGATTTCGACTTTATTTCGGTCCAGTTTGAAACTGAAGACTTCGAAGTTTTACTGTTATGAATCTTAATAAATTTGAAAGTATGTCTGTAACGTAAGACTGACACTATAAAACTTTTCTTGTCTACATTTTATGTCCAGTCTTAACGATATACAACATTATCGGACACACTACCCTAAAACAGTATAACAGACAATAATGGTAAATGGAAACTTTAGGACAGGTAATAAATTTTGTAAAGAGACTTAAATAGACACACTAAGATTTACAAAACCAAAATTTGTATCTAATATATAACGACATTGTAAAAGAGTATTACCTAACAAGTAAAGAAAGGGATGACTTTGTTCCTTTAATTTGTTTATCATTAAAAGTGCACCCTAGAATTGCATTTTGTAGAAAAATTTGAAGGACTTCAATGTAGAGAAAGAGGGTATAAAAATTCGACTGTGGAGGATTATAAACTAATAATGAATAAAATACAAGAACATTTTATGTCAGAACAAACGGAGAACCTGATTTGGTAAAGTCATTGTGGTGACGTAAGTTTTCAAATACTTTATCCCTTCGTCGGTCAGTTACACTTGTGAAATCACTTCATCAGGTTATTGGACTTGTTACACCGTTCGTAAATCATGATTTTTCTTAATCGTGTAATCGTTGAACGAATTCGTCGCGGTGAACCCGTAACGTAAAACTGTTAGTATCCAATAAAAGTCGTTGAAGGTTAAGTCAAATATTCCTAGATGATAAAGTCCCGAGACGCATAACAAAGGTGTAATGAAGATCGACAGGAATTAACCAATTGCAGTATAGTTTAACGACGGAATGACAAAGACTCTGTCTTAAGTTAATGTTTAAAAGATACAATTCATCGTAGAGAATCAAACAAGAGGGGGTGGGGTGGGGGTCCTTAATATTCAAAGACCGAAGACTGTAGGTAGAAGATTTAGTCTTATAACGATGAGAATAAACGAATTTTAAAATATTGAAGATTAGACTAGACACGTCGAGGAAAGGTCTCTTATAAAATTTGTTTTTATATACATATCAAAACATGACTTGACCCGAAGGGACCATCGAGTCTTCCATTTCTTAGACAAACGTTACGTCCTCTGGGCCCAAGTACTTGATAAACAAAATATATATATATAAATATATTGAAAATCCATAGATTGTAATAAGAAAAATTTTATTATGAACTTTCGGTCTCTACTACCGCCGTTATCGTGACTGAAACTTAGAAAGGTCAGGGAAGAATTTTTCTCTATTCTGTCGATCCTGTCTTTTTTCATCAGACGGCGGTTTCAACGCTTACTGTATTAAGACGCTCGGAGTCTCACACTCGTTCGTTCTGGTTAGGTTTACGTCGGACTCTTCGATGTACCTTCTCTTTGACACACTTGTTACCTACTTTGTGTTTACCCAGAGCACTGTCTAAAGTCTAGATCCTTTGTCTTTAAGAATTTTCGGGAGTAAGGATGTCACTCCCGAAGAGGTGAGACTCACTCAGTCAATTGTTTAACTCTGTACCAAGGTTTCAGAGTTTCAAAATTTATGGTTCTCACACGACCCATAGGATCCGAGGGTTTTATGAGTTTTCTCCCTTTCTCGTGACACTCCTCTATGACGACTCTTGTCTTGAATGCAAATAAATTATTCCTTTCTCCTGAAGGACCACCAAGTCGGATATTTCTTAGACTGACGTCACGTCCTCTGGGTTCGGGTCAGGTATCCAGTCCTTCTAGGGACCTCTTCCCTTACAGAGGACTGAAGTCACAAGAAGGGACCTCCTAGGGTACCTGTCTCTTCAGGTCGTCCGATGTCAAGTACTTCCCAGGATTTCTCAACATGTGTTGACTTACTGATTGTGACCTCCTTTCTTCTTACTTTAAAGTCGATATTTACCCTCTTCTTGGAACTGTTTTTATATAGAATTCTTCAAAACTTCTCCCGCGATTACAGTCGTTCTATTGTCTTATTTAGGACCAGGAAGAAGGGAGTTTTCTTTGTTACTAAACTACTAATATATACCCGGTCTTATGGAATACTTTTAGGGTCTTAGGTCAATTCTTCAAAATCATGGGGTCTTCTCGTGTCATGAATCCCCTTTTTTTTAGTGTGACTTCGTTCTTCTCTGTAAATGGAAATGGACACAAAAAAAAAAAAAAGAGGAGGTTTATCTGTTCTTTCTTGGCTAGACAGTTAATGAAGGGAACAGTCAAGTCAAGTCAACGAGTCAACACAGGTTAAGAAACACTGAGGTACCTGACGTCGTACGGTCCGAAGGGACAGATAGTGGTCGAAGGTCTCGAATGAGTTGAAGTACAGGTATCTCAGACACTATGGTAGGTTGGTAGAATAGGATACACTCGGGGAAGAGGAGGATGAAAGTTAGAAAGGATCGTAGTCTCAGAAAGGGTTACTCAGTAAAGATGCGTAGTCCACCGGTTTCATAACCCCAAAGTCGAAGTTGTAGTCAGGAAGGTTACTTATAAGTCCTGACTAACAGAAATCCTACCTGACCACCTAGAGGAACGTCAGGTTCCCTGAGAGTTCTCAGAAGAGGTTGTCGTGTCATGTTTTCGTAGTTAAGAAGTCATGAGTCGAAAGAAAGATCAGGTTGAGAGTGTCGGTATGTACTGATGACCTTTTTGGTGTCGAAACCGATCTACCTGGAAACAACCGTTTCATTACAGAGACGAGAAATTATACCACAGATCCAACCAGTATCGAAAAGAAAGTTCCTCGTTCGTGGAAAATTAAAGTACGACGTCAATGGTAGACAGACAGTAACAAAGGTAACAAAAGGGTAGATAAACGATTCTCCGCTACCCTGGCCTACAGTATTAGAATCAGAAGACTTACCACTCAAAATTCCGCTGAAAAAGTGACAGGAGAAAGTGAAAGTAGTTCTTCGAGAAGTCAACTGAAAGACGGTATTCCCACCACAGAAGACGTATAAACTTCAATAACTATAAAGAGGGCCTTTAGAACTAAGGTCGAACACGAAGTAGATCGGGTCGTATAGAATACTACATGAGACGTATCTTCGATTTATTCGTTCCACTGTTATATGTAGGAACTGCATGAGGAAAGGGTTAAACCTTGGTCAGATAACAGGGTACAGAACAAGACTGACAACGAAGAACTAGACGTATGTCTAAAGAGTCCTCCGTCCTTACCACCAGACCATAAGAGTACAGAATTTCTTAAAGGGTGTCTAAAACACTAGGTGTGTTCGTTTCCGAAACCGTATTAGTTATTTCGTCTTCATCTACAAAAAGACCTTGAGAACGTAAAAGTTACTAGGTTGAAGGGACCACCGAATCTACCATTTCGAAGACAGATGTTACACGCTCTAGGTCCAAGTTAGGGACTCAGTCCTTCTAGGAGACCTCTTCCTTTACCGTTAGGTAAAATCATGACGATTGACGATTCAGTGAAGTCAGTACAGACTGAAACACACTGAGGTATCTACTGTCGGAAGGTCCGAGGGGGCAGGGACCCTAAGAGGTCCGTCCTCGTGACCTCACCCAACGGTAAAGGAAGAGGTTATGTACTCTCATTTTTCACTTTCACTTCACCGAGTCAGCATAGATTGAGAATCGCTGGGGTACCTGACGTCGGAAAGCCCGAGGAGACGGGTACCCTAAAAGGTCCGCTCTTATGACGTCACCCTACGGTAACGGAAGAGGTCATGATAACGGACCTTTTAGGGTACCTGTCTCCTCGAACCATCCGATGTCAGGTACCCCAGCGTTTCTCAGTCTGTGCTGACTCGTTGAAGTGAAAGTGAAAGTGAAAGGAGATGGAAAAGATTTAGGTCGAACTTATAGACCTTCAAGTACCAAGTACATGACAATTTCGGACCGAACCTCTTAAAACTCGTAATGAACGATCACACACTCTACTCACATTAACACACTATCAAACTCGTAAGAAGTCGTAACGGTTTCTAACTTAGTTCATCTAAGTTTTCTAATCTAGACTATCTTTCTCACGGACTTCTTGATACCTACCTCCCAGTACTGTAACATGTCCTCCGTCACTATTTCTGGTAGGGGTTCTTTTTCTTTACGTTTTCTCCGTTTTAACAGTAGACTGCTTCGGAATGTATATCGACTCTTTTTTTCTCTTCGATTTCCGTTTCCCTTTTTCCTTTCTATATTAGTAAACTCAAGTCTCAAGGTTTCTTATCGTTCCTCTCTATTCTTTCGGAAGGAGTGACTAGTCACGTTTCTTTATTCCCTTTTGTTATCTTACTCTTTCTGATCTCTAGAGAAGTTCTTTTAATCCCTATGGTTCCCCTGTAAAGTAGGTTTCTACCCGTGTTATTTCCTGTCTTTACCATCCTGGATTGTCTTCGTCTTCTATGATTCTTCTCCACGGTCCTTATGTGTCTTATCGGTATGTTTTTACTAGAAGTAATGGGTCTATTGGTTCTGCCACACTGGTGAGTGGATCTGGGTCTGTAGGATCTCACACTTCAGTTCACCCGGAATCCTTTGTAGTGATCTTTGTTTCGATCACCTCCACTATCTTAAAGCCGACTCGATAAAGTTTAAGATTTTTTACAACGACACTTTCACGACATAAGTTATACGGTCGTATGAACCTTTTGAGACGTCACCGGTGCCCTGACCTTTTACAGTCAAAAGTAAGGTTAGGGTTTCTTTCCGTTACGGTTTCTTACGAGTTTGATGGTGTGTCAAAGTGAGTAAAGGGGACATCCCTTTTCTTTCTTACTACACACACAGGTTGTATGGGTCGGAAAACGTAACGACGGACTCTTTAGAAGACAGAGTGAAGTGAGTCATACGAGTCCTTAAACATATAGACCCTACGGAGACCCGTCGATTCTTGTCTCTTCTCTGAGTACATCGAGAACCGTCGATAACAGTGGGGGTCATTAGTCGAGGTGTGGTTCGTTGATCGAATCTGGAGTTCCCGACCGTTCCTTGAGTCATCTGTCTCGGTTAGAGTCGTCAGACACACTTAGAGTCTTTTACTACGTCAAGAGTAGCCTTTCGTACTTCGAGTCTTCTTTCACGTCAAGAGTCTAGACGCCCCGACCTTACTCCACTCATTGGTACTCTGACGAAGTCCTCTCTCCCTTTCTTCATTCTAAGCACGGGTTATGGGATCGTAGAGTCACATGATGATACTCCCTTTTTCCTCCTACTGAAAGTCAAAGATCCTATCGAGTCGTTTTGAACCTCTTCTACATTCTAAGACTCTGAAACGAGGGTCCTTCCTCCTCTCTTTACCTTGTACCTGTAGAAATTCTTCTAAACTCTGAAGGTCTTAGAGATGGCACGACTACCCCATTATAAAAAGAAATTACTTCGGTCAACAATTTTGATCTGCTCCATCGAAGAAGAAGTTTACACTTTTGTATTTGTGTTTTGATGTTCCTTGTGTTTCCTTTCCTTTTGTACCGTAATTATTTACTTTTTATATTATTTATGGATATTGGTTTTGTTTTCTTTACCTCTGGATACTTCATATATTACTTCTTAAGTTTTAGTAACAGAAGTCTTTTGAGTCACTCGACGTTTGTTTGAGTCTGTATTTTGATTCGTTTTACTCCTTTTCTCTGTACTTGTTTTGCTCTTATGTTTGTCTTTCCACCTTTAGTATGATTTCTTGTTCTTTTGTTTAATACTTCGACTTCTTATATTATCGAGTTGATTTTTCAAGTTATCTCTCGAAGTATCTTCCGCACTATTTCGTTTTCTTTCGAGAGTCTTTTGAACTTTTGTCTGGTAAACTTTAAAAGATCAGTTTTCTTCTTCTTGTTGTTGTTGTTGTTTTTTACGTACCTTTTTGGGACTTACGGAATACCTTAGGTAGTACACTTGATTATAATATATACGTAATACTCTCAGGGTATTTCTTGAGTGAAGTCATAAGAACGGACCTTTCAAGGTACCTGTCTCCTCGGACTACCCGATGTCTAGTACTCTAGGGCTTCTCAACCTGTACTGACTCGTACTCGCGCACGTGTGTGTGTGTGTGTGTGTGTGTGTGTGTGTGTGTGTGTGCCTCCTTTCTATCTTTCTAAGACTTTCGAATAAGTTTCGAGAGTATTGGGCTTTGAAAGGTTCAGACCTCTTTCTTTACCTGTACGTCTAAGTGCTTCGGGTTTCAAGTTTATATTCTTTAGGTCGACAGATGTGGTTCTGTATATATTTTACCGTTTTGAGTCTCAGTTGTTCCCTTAAGACTTTTATCGTTCATTCCTTTTATCTGAGTAGTACAATCTACCTCGGGGGTATTTTGATGTTCGTGTAAAGAATAGTATTCAGAAAATCAGGTGTTCCCTAACTCTATTATGAAAGTTTCACAACTGTTTTTCTTTTTTCTTTTTTTACTACATGTATATACATATAGTCGATAGCAGAATAGACTTTCTTAGCATTAAGTCTCTTAATTGTTCACAAAGAAGTTACTTATATAGTTAGTCGTTTAAAGGAAAACAATTGTATACTGTGTCACCCACAGTATACACACGTACTTTTATCATAAAAGAATTGATTATTCTATGTAAAAATCTTTATTCGAAAGAAAATCTTTTTATTTCTACAAGTCTATACACTTACCCGAATGTATAATGTCTAAATGAGAATCACCACACCACGTGGTCTCTACTTTGTATAGTCGAATGTACTTTCCTAATAATTAAAAAAACCTTTAAAATACAGACAACAATTTATTGGTACTCATTTTTACTATCATTTTTAATCGATTGTAGTTGAAAGTTAATTTATATAAAATAATATTTGTTTCCATTATTTATATGTTTGGAGTAGTGAAGAATCAATAAAATGAAGTGAAATAACAATAGGTACGAAAACTCCAAATAAATGTAGATAATATTGACAAACCATTTATATGATATGTCACTATATCATAAGGTGTTAAAAAAGGGTCGAGTAAAAAATTACTGTGGTATAACTATCGAACTTTAGTCGGTACCACCTATATAAATGTGGTACCCTTGTTCGTTTTCGACTTTTAATTTTGAAGAAACCCCTTTTAATAAACTTTAACGCCAGAGGACGTGTCCGCCTAAGAAATGGTCTAAGTATATAAATGTCCTAGTCAATTACTAAAGATAAATAACACAGAGTCAAACATCCCTTAGCGGACGTCACACCCTCTGGACCTAGGTTAGGGACCAAACCTTTCTTGGGAACCTCTTCCCTTTCCGATGGGTGAGGTCATAAGACCGGATCTCTTAAGATACCTGACATATCAGGCACCCCAGTGTTTCTCAGCTTATGTCGACTCACTGAAAGTGATTACTCGAGTCAACTTAAAAATTTTGATTCTTTTATCGTGATATTTAAAATTTTAAGAGACCGACTATAAGATTACAATTATTTTATATTATCTATTGAAAGATTTTCTTATTACGTGTATTTAATTTGTCTTCGAATATGTGTTTCGTCGATTCAGTGAACAAACTTTAACAGTTTGACTGGACTGTCTGGAAGTAATGAAATGATAAATGTCGAAGAAAAGTTTCATCATCTTACTTCCTTAAAGTAATCTAAGTGTCTTCCCTTTTCGTCCACATAAAGAGTTGTGAAGAGTAGAACCAGTTCGACAATGACAAGTCAAGTCAAGCCAACGAGTCAACACAGGTTGAGAAACGCTGGGGTACCTAACGTCGTGTGGTCCGAAGGGACAGGTAGTGTTTGAGGACCTCGAACGAGTTTGAGTACAGGTATCGTAGGCACTACGGTAGGTTGGTAGAGTCGGAGACAAAAGGGGAAGAGGAGTACGGAAGTTAGAAAGGGTCGTAGTCCCAGGAAAGTTTACTCAGCCAAGAAATATAGTCGACCGGTTTCATAACCCCAAAGTCGAAGTTGTAGTCAGGAACGTTACTTGTGAGTCCTGACTAGAGGAAATCCTACCTGAGTAACCTAGAGGAACGTCAGGTTCCCTGAGAGTTCTCAGAAGAGATTGTGGTGTCAAGTTTTCGTAGTTAAGAAATCGTGAACCGACAGAAATATCAGGTTGTGAGTGTAGGTATGTACTGATGACCTTTTTGGTATCGAAACTGATCTACCTGGAAACAGTCGTTTCATTATAGGGACGAAAAAGTATACGACAGTTTCAAGTAGTATCGAAAAGAAAGTTCCTTGTTCGTAGAAAACTAAAACACCGACGTCAGTGTTAGACTTCAATAAACCCTCAGGTTTTTTTATTTCAGAGAGTCACAAAGGTAACAAAGGGGTAGATAAAAAAGTATTTCACTACCCTGGTCTACGGTACTAGAATCAAAAAACTTACAACTCAAAATTCGGTTGAAAAAGTGAGAGGAGAAAGTGAAAGTAGCTCTTCGAGAAATAAATCAAGAAGAAGTGAGAGACGGTATTACCACTACAGTATACATATAGACTCCAATAATATAAAGAGGACCGTTAAGGTCGAACACGAAATAGGTTACCGTAAAGTATGTTACATGGGACGTATATTCAATTTATTCGTCCTAATGTTATATGTCGGAACTACATGAGGAAAGGGTTAAACCTTGGTCGGACAACAAGGGACACACCAAGACAACGAAGAAATGGACGTATATCTAAAGAGTCCTCCGTCCTTTCCACCAGACCATAAGGGTATAGAATTTCTTAAAAGGTGCCAAACAACACTAGGTGTGTCAGTTTCCGAAACCGTATCAGTTATTTCGTCTTTATCTACAAAAAGACCTTGAGAGAACGAAAACACTACTAGGTTGTCTACAACCGTTAACCAGAATCCAAGGAGACGGAAAAGATTTAGGTCGAACTTGTAGATCTTCAAGTACCAAGTACATGAAAATTTCGGACCGAACCTCTTAAAACTCGTAATGAAACGATCACACACTCTACTCACGTTAACTTGTAAAAATCGTAATGAAAATAAACCCTAACCTTACTTTTGACTGGAAAAGGTCAGAACACCGGTGACTACTCAAAAGGTTTAAACGACCGTATAACTTACTTCGTGAAAGTGTCGTAGTAGAAAGTCCTAAACTTTATCGAATCGACCTTAAGATAGTGGAGGTAATCGAAACAAACATCACTACGAAGGATTCCAGGTGAACTGAAGTGTGAGATCCTACAGACCCAGATCCATTCACTAGTGTGGTGGTATCAATACACCCAACACTTCTAGAAAAGACATATCAAGAAGACACATAAGAACGGTAGAGAAAAATTATAGAAGACGAAGATAATCCAGGTATTGTAAAGACAGGAAATAACAAGGTTCAAAACGTACTTTATAAGGAAATCATGAGATTAAAAGAACTCCTCTAGAGATCAGGAAGGGTAAGTTAACAAAAGGAGATAAAGAAAAGTAACTAGTGAAAGAATAGAGAGGAACGATAAGAAACCTTAGACGTAAGTTTACACATATAGAAAGGAAAAGAGGAAACACAAAACAAAGAGAAGAAAAGAGTCGATAAACATTCCGGAGGAGTCTTTTGGTAAAACGGAAAAACGGAATTACCTCTACTTTCTCAAGTCGTAATGGTACATACAGGTCAAACTAATAGTCAGGTAGTCAGATACTTTGTTACACGTAAGAACTTGAGAATTCAACGTTCCCTCTAAATCAGTCCATCCTCTATCGTAGTGGACAAAACCACGTAGTTATGTTTCGATTCTCTCGAGTATAGTAAAAATGTTAGTGGTGTGATGTCTCTCTCTTCAGTAAGGGGTCTCCTTACTGTCGAGGGAGTTTCTAACATTTGTTTAATCCTGTGACCTAGACGGAACCAATCTGATTGTAATACACCAAGTAAAGTCATAGTTTGACATCTTTAAGAGGGACACTTTTATCTCAACTCTTTAGGTATAACTGAATGGAAAGGACCTTTTTCAGACGGTCAACTATTGTAGATCTGGACCGACGTTTAGAACCGAGGTAAAGATTTACCACACTTTAACTACCGTTACCTGTATTTAAGATTTGTGAAGACAAATTTGTTTGACGGTCTATAAAGATGTCATTTCTACCCAAATAAGTCTCTTATTTGTCTCTTAACGTTAAGGTCCAGACGTTAGTACTGTTCAGGGACGTTTCATTCCCTTCTTTTGACAAACATATCCGCTTTTCCTTCAACTCTCCAGGTATTATTTATGAGATATCGAAAAGTAACTGACTCAGGAAGGAACTTTTGTTCTGAGAAAGAAGAAGAAGAACTTGAGAAGATAGTAACGTCTCATACCCTGCTCAGGGGGGAAAGACCAGAGGGTTGAGATAAATTAATGTGAAAGACAAATGATTGAAAAACGTTATATTTCAAACCTATTATTTTGTGTAAAGTACTTTGACACACGTCTACTTCCTTAGAGATTGTACATTTCACCCGAAGGGTCCATCGTGTCACCATTTCTTGGGAGGACGATTAATTACGTCCTCTAGATTCTCTGGGTTCAAGGTAGGGACTCACACCTTCTAGGCGACCTCATCCTTTACAGTTGGGTGAGGTTATAAAAACGGACGTTTTAAGATACCTGTTTCTCCTCGGACCGACAGATGTAGGTACCCCACCGTCTGTTAACTTGTGTTGACTCGTGTGTGTGTGTGTGGTTTTTTTTTTTTGTATGTTACACATTTCACGGACCGTCATTAACCGTATATCATCTGTGAGTCTGTCTGAAGGGACCATCGATTCTACCATTTTTTAGCCGGATGTGACGTCCTCTTAGAACCCAAGACAAGGACCCAGTCTTTCTAGGGGACCTCTTTCCTTACCGTTGGGTGAGGTCATATGAACGGATCTCTTAAGATACCTGTCTCCTCGGACCGTCCGATATCAGGTACTCCAACGTTTATTAGTCTGTGTTGCTTGTGAAGTGAAGTAAAGTCTGTAAGTCTGTTTAGGGGAGGAAAAGGAAGGTGGAGTAGTGAATATTTAATATACTTTCGGTCCCACACTTTCTTTACTAGTAAGTTTACTGAGTCCAAGATCTACACCTCGTGATCTTTAGGTTGTTCTTAGTTGTTTATAACATAATAATCTTATTGTTTTAATTTCAGTCTCTGTTATCCCCTTCCATGTGGGGAGAACGGTACCGACTTCCTTTTTTCTTTTTACAGACCTCAATCATTATGGGTCCTACTTAATACGTGTTCGTTGTGTAAACCAAACTCTGTAACTTTAAATACAAGTTTACTCGGTGACTCTATCGTTCTCCTAACCTTGAGTTTATTTATTTATTTACTTAAACGTATCTTACTCGTTTTGATTTAGAGGTCAAATGTATTGAGTGTTTTGAGTTTACGTCCATCTAATTTCTGAATTTATGCTCTTAATTTTGAAATTAGGAAAATTATTGTTGAAACTTAACTCTAATTGAAATATTTGAGTCTCAGTCTTAGGTAAAGACTTTGTTCCTGTTTTTTCATGTTGGTTTTTCCCCTTTTTTACCTTTGTTAACGATGGAAATTTAAACTTTTTTAGACACAATTTCAGTTTGACCTTTTCTATGAACGTTTGATAAATTTTATTTATTAATCAGACTTATTAATTGTTTAAGAATGAAAAGTTACTGTTTATATTTACTGAATTATTTTTTTAAGTGTCACCTCCTTCGTTTCTATTGATTGTTTACATACTATTCGATGAGCTGGAGTAAGTTTACTCATTTTACGTTTAATTTTGATTCCCTATACGTTAAAGTATGGGTAACGTAATCGTTTTTTAAACAGAATGTTACTGTAACATTTACTCGATTGTCTTATTACCTTTAAGTAGAAATAACAACTCTCGAACATTTAAGTGTCTGGGTAAAACCTTTCATTAAATTAAAATAGATTATGTCAAAGTAACGTTGTTATGTGGGATCTCTTTTGACATACATACACAAGGACCTTTTTACATGTCATTACAAGTATCGTGGTAACTAACGTTATTTTTTAGACTTTTGTAGATTTAAACGGATTGTCTTTTTATTTATAGTCACCCTTAAATGAGACATTATTTACCCGACTACAAACAGTTCCTCAGATTTGAAGGTGAATATTTTATTTATTAAAGAATCCCACATTACATTGATCGTACCACCGATCAATAGTCATGACATAACAGGTAAAGTTTCAACGGTTTTCTAATCTAGATTTTCAAGAAAGTGTTCTTTTCATTAAACAATCACAAAATTGATTAGTATTACCATTAATAAAGTATTACACTTATGTATCTAGTTTAGTAGTACAACATTTGGAATTCGAATATGACCGAGTCGACCATTTCTTAGACGGACGTTACGCCCTCTGGACCTAAGTTAGGGACCCAACCTCTTCCCTTTCCGATGGGTGAGGTCATTACCTCTGTATCTATTTATCCCTTTCTTATTCTTTTCGCATCAGTAATACGTTAATTATGACCGTGTTCAACGGAGATCATACTATAATAACTTACTCCTATTATCAGAACCCTTTCTTTGTATTGTTAAAATAATTTAAACATTTTCCTAAAGATTTAGTCACGAGTATAAAACTAGAACTATGAAAATACTTATGTGTCAGATTGTCAATTTTACTTTTTTTATCTCCTTCGTCCATTCTAAAATTCCATGTGTAGAAAATTTTAATAACATTAATTGTTCAGGTCTTAATATATCCTTTCTTTAGGGAGACTATTACTCAAGTACCAATTTTTTTTTTTTTTCCTTTTCACCACGGTCCCCGACTCCGGTCTCTACTCAGATCCTCTCCGAACGTTTCCTATATTTACAAGTCGATATGTTCAAGACTCCTAGATTACGCTTTGAACCACGTATCGACTACCGTAACATAATATAGTAACTTTGTACCACTGATATCAACTACTGGGACGTCAGGTACCCCAGAGTCTCTCAGCTTGGTCGTTGACTTGTTACTGTTCTCTTATCTTGAATTTATAAGAATAATTTTTGTTTTTCTATTTACTCTACTACCTGCACAATTAATTGATATCTGAGTTTCTTAAGAAAGTGTTCCATATTTATATAGCTTAGTGGTGCTACACATGAAACATATAGAATTTTAAAATACAGTTAATATAGAGTTATTTCGTCTCATTTTTATTTATATAAAGTAATATATGTAATGAATTTCTACAATTAAGATATAATTCTGTGTTTATTTGTCTTTAAGTGTATGGACTCAAAAATAAAAATAAGTTGTTTTAACTCAGTAAAAGAAAATCGAGTTTTCATGAAGTCTTCATTGTGAAAAAATAAATTTTCCTACATTGGATACATATGTATGTCCAATACTACATAAATTTTAACCAAAGATAAAAATGGTCAAATAATCTTGAAAGATCCTTGACGTTTACAAACCATTAGACGTCAGATGGGGTATATCTAATTTCTTTAGTCTAGATAGACTCACCAAGGGTAGACTTCTCTACCCTTATAAAAGAAAACGAGAACGAACGTTAAATCTTTCTGACTTTAAAATTATATGACAAGAACGAGTCCAGACACTACATTAAGTGTCGGTAAACAACACATCACAAAAATACAATACAGTTTAGGACACCCTCTTCTTCTTATGCTTGTTCCAGTTTTAATAAGAAGAATTGTATCAGATTTCTTACAACCTCCCTGAAGAACCATCCCCTTGATTATAGAGTGTACGACGTTCCCCGTCGATTTGGGTTCCCGGTGTTGAACTCTTCGGACGAACGGCGTTGTTCTTAGGTCGTACCGGTTTATTTATTTATTACTTAAAAAATTACATTTTTTTATTTATTCGAACATTTTTTATTTTTTTTAAAAATCTCCCTGATAGGGGGGTTTTATAAAGGAAAAATCAAACAGAAATGATCTTCTGGGTCAATACACATAAAAATTAATCTTCGTAAAACACAAATTTAGTAACATTTTGGTAGACGATTATACAATAATCTTTCGTGTAATGTCAACCATTAAAGTTAGTGTTGTCGGATACTTAATGGATTTAAATTTAAGAGTAAAATATTTCCTAATATATGATTTTAAATAGTTATTTAGGAATTTTGGTCACGGACACATTAGTTTTGGAAGGGAGACACTGAAAAGTATTTACCCTATTCGAATATGACTTGGTTTTGTCTACACTAAGACTTTCCCATGATCATCTTCAGGTTTTACGAGTTTCCTTCAAACAAGAAGGTTCTGAGTAAAGTACCAAGTGACCTATTTTGTGTAGAGAAAAAGTACTAAAGTTTTATTGAGAACTTCTTTAAGTAGTACGAAACTTCTTATGACTATTAAGTAAAATTTTGTCCGTTCTCTCTAACCCCTTTTCTTTGTGCTTTGTAGGGTGTAAAGGATTAAAGAATATACAATGGTCACAACAAATTTAATTTAAATTAAACGAGAAAAAGGTAAACTATAAAGGTCATTAGATAACCGGAGTCTATTCTAAACTTAGGATTACTTTTTAAGTAGTTTAAAAATTTTACGTTAAGTAGAGAAATACTTCATAGAATCTTGAATCTTCTTAAAACCACCAATAAGGTCCCGAAATTAATACACTATGTCAACGGAATAGTTCCACACACCTTGTATTAGTCAACTAGACAAAAGAAGACGAACAATCGATTTTGAAATAATTCCTATTTCTTTTCATTTCGTTTCCTCTCTCGCTTTTTCTTTCTCTCCCTCCACTGTCCTCTCTTTCAAACCTTTTAGTATAAAAGAACGTGAAAGTAAAAAAGTAGAATGACTACCTTTATCTTCTGTAAACTAAATATAGGAACGTCGTTACTAGAACCAACAAAATAGAATCCTGGTCCTCGTAGAACTTCAATTTCCCTATATCTTTGTAGGAACCTAGGAAAGTACAGACAAACGCACGTACGATTCAGTGAAGTCGGAACAGACTGGGAAACGCTGGGAGACCTGACCTCGGACGGTCCGTGGAGGTAGGTACCCTAAGAGGTCTGTTCTTCTGACCTCACCCAACGGAACGGGAGGACGTGTCCTAGAAGGACTGGGTCCCTAGTTTGGTCACAGAGAATCCAGAAGACGAAATCGTCTGCCCAAGAAATGGTGATCCGGTGAACCCTTCAGGAGAAAGTATGGATAGAACACAGACTGTAACAACGTACAGTACGATCAGAAACGACTTACTTACTTATTTATAACCCAAAATAAAAGATTCAAATATAAATAGAACTATGTGTAAACTCAATGTAGCTTGTGTAACAAAAAAATCGGAGTCACCTTCTCTCCTCCTCCAGTATAAAGTCAATCCTTTTACTTTATCCTTTTGGTTTCGTCAGTGATTTAGTAATAGTCTCCCATATCTGTTGACATGATAATCGGAAAATACCTATTAGCCTAAAGACGGGTGACTTCGTTTTGGTCAGAGTTGTTCTTTGTCACTTAACTAATTTCGAAACAAGCGGAGACCGACTGAACGTCGTAAGAACCCAAAATATGTCTTGTGTCTATGTAAAACCTAAGACATCATGTCCTAATGTACTATCTGTTTCTCCTAGTCATGGTGTCGGGAGACAGAAAGGTGGTCGTCTCAGACGTCATTAGACGTGGTCTACCACGACCTCTTCAGAAATCAAATGTTGTAAGAGATTTCTTGAGTACTGATGTCAGTCCCATTTTGACTCTTTATTCTAACATTGTAGACACCCTATTTCAACTTAGCAAAAGACATTCAACTTATTATAAATATGACAGCGATGTATAAAAAATTACGTGAGGGGGAGGGGGGTGTTAGATGAACTAGTTCTACTATACGTTTTACTAGCCCCTTTCAAGACCTTTATTTTTACTTGTTGATAGAAACACTCGTAAAAATGATATGATACCTTTATCAAATGTGACATATACACACTCATACGTAAATAAAATTTACTTAGTTTCAATCAACCATAGAATTCACAATCTAAAGAGGGTTAAAGGTTATATAACAATTCATCAACCCCATGATGACGACAACAATGATTTCTATACTAAGAATGTACCTTATACGATCCCTTCCACTCTTCTCTGTAATTACAAGACCATAGTCATACATGAACCTACACTTCGAAAGTCGATGAACTATGTGATTCTGAGAGTTTCTCAGTCCATGGTAATTATTTTCAGACACTGCAAATAAAGTCGTCGTAACACAATTTATTTGAGACAGTCTATGACGTTTACCTCCGTAGTCGACATGTGTTGTTACACAGGTTGTCAATGTTTTTACTATTCTTCTAAGATGGTCGTACCTCTAACCGTTTTTAAACTTGTTCCCGATATATAAGAGTTTGGTAAACGTTTTGTAAACTAGTTCAAGTATTTATAAGTTTTAGGATATATCATTGATACTTTTAAAAGAAATCTTATTTTTTCCTTGTATAAACTTTCTGAGTCCTTTTCGTATTGTGGACACTTTATAAAATGGTCTTTTGTTTAATTATCAATTCTTTTTATAGAACACACTTTTTAATACTGTACCGAGTATGTTGTGTCTTTAGGTCAAGATATTCCTGTTTTAATCTACTTTAATTTTCCACTCTTATATTCTACCTATCCTTTTCCACTCTATTTTTCCTCTAATACTTTTTTTACTTTACTATATCGTTACAAGTTTAAATAAACTATAAAATTTACATTAAATACTCGTTATGTCAAGTTCAAAACACACCGTAAATATGTTTTACCCGTTTTTACATTAATAAACCCTAAGTCTCTTGTCCCTTACCCCTCTGTTTTTTAAATAAATTTTTTTTTCGTTTTATCTAGTTGAAGTTGTGGTTGTTAGTCGTTTTTACATTTACTTCATTAAGTACTTCACTTTTTGAAATGTAACAAGTCTTTATTTCCGTAGAATGCAGTTTTTCGAAAAGGAGTTTTTAAAGAAGGTCTTTCTCATGTCAAAATCCGAAATGTAGTTTCAGATATTATACACAAGACAACTAGAGACACATACAACGTATCATTCACAAGTCAAGTAAGAAAACGTACATTTATAGGTCTAAAGGGTGTAAAGAGGTCTCTTCTGTATGTTTACTGGTTGTCCATATACGTTTCTACGAACCGTCGTCCATATAAGGTTAGTTATCCCTTACCCTTAACTTTAGTGTTACTATATAGTAAAGTTTGGTAATCCTTACGTTAATAGGTTTTTTGTTTTCTATTCACACCACTCTTTAACCTTGTGAAAATGTGACAACTGTCCTTACATTTTACCACGTGGTGATACCCATTTTGATACTTTCGAGGAGTTTGTTAATTTTTGTCTTGATGGTATTTAGGTCGTTACAATGAGGACCTATATATAGGGTTTTCTGATTTTATACCTAGAGGTTCTCAATAGTCAAGAGGGGACGAGTGAGATAGTCATAAGTGTTATCAGTTATATACCTTTGTGAAGTTTATAGATAGTTGTCTACTTACCTATTTCTTTCACATTATGTCGGTATGTTTCTTTATAAGTCAAGTCAAGTCGAAACAGTGAGTCAGTACAGGTTGAGGAGCTCTGGGCTACCTGACTCCGTGCGGTCCGGAGGGACAGGTAGTGAGGGTCTTAAATGAGTTTGAGTACAGGTAACTCGGTCACTACGGTAGGTTATAGAGTAGGAGACAACAGGGGACGAGGAGAACGGGAGTTAGAAAGGGTCGTAGTCCCAGGAAAGTTTACTCAGTCAAGAAGTATCATCCATCGGTTTCATAACCTCAAAGTTGAGATTGTAGTCAGGAAGGTCACTTATAAGTCCTAACTAAAGGAAATGCCACCGGACCAACCTAGTGGAACGTCAGGTTCCCTGAGAGTTCTCAGAAGAGGTTGTGGTGTCAAGTTTTCGTAGTTAACAAACCACGAGTCGAAAGAAACATCTGATTGAGAGTCTAGGTATATACTGATGTCCTTTTTGGTATCGGAAGTGATCTACCTGGAAACAACCATTTCTTTACAGAGATGAAAACTTATACGATAGATCCAACCAGTATTGAAAAAAGGTTCCTCATTCGTAGAAATTTAAAGTACCGACGTCAGTGTAAGACGTGACTAAAACCTCGGGGGGTTTTATTTCAGACCGTAACAAAGGTGACAAAGGGGTAGATAAACGGTACTTCACTACCCTGGTCTACGGTACTAGATGTAAAAGACTTATAACTCGAAATTCAGTGGAAAAAGTGCGAGAAGTAAGTGAAAGTAGTTCTCCAAGAAATCAAAAAGAAACGAAAGACGGTATTTCCACCACAGTAGACGTATATACTCCAATAACTAAAAAGAGGGTAGTTAGGACTGAGGTCGAACACGAAGTAGGTCGGGTCGCAAAGAGTACTACATGAGACGTATCTTCTATTTATTCGTCCCACTGTTATATGTGGGAACTGTGTGAGGAAAGGGTTAAACCTTGGTCAGACGACAAGGTTCAGGTCGAGATTGACAACGAAGGACTGGACACATGTCCAAAGAGTTCTCCGTTCAGTCTCCACCAGACCATAAGGGTAGAGAAAGTCTTAAAAGGTGTCAAATAACACTAGATTTGACAGTTTCCGAAATCGTATCAGTCATTTCGTCTTTATCTACAAAAAGACCTTGAGAGAACGAAAAAACTACTAGGTTGTTTACAACCGTTAAACTTGAGACCAAGGAGACGGAAAAGATTTTAGTCGAACTTGTAGACATTCAAGTCTCAAGTGAATGACAACTTCGGAGTGAACATCTTAAACCTTGTAGTGAAATGATCGCACACTGTACTCACGTAACACACCATCAAACTCGTAAGAAACCACAACGGAAAGAAACCTTAACCTTACTTTTGACTGAAAAGGTCGGGACACCGGTGACGACTCAAAAGGTTTAAAATACCGTATGACTTACGTCTTGGAAGTGTCGCAGTAGAAAATTCTAAACTTTATCGAGTTGACCTTAAGGTAGGGGAAGTGATTGAAACTAACATCACTACGAAGGATTCCAGATGAACTGAAACGTAAGGTCATACAGACAGAGATCCACTCACTAGTGTGGTGGCATCAATAGACTGAACATTTCTAGTAAAAGCATGTCAAGACACATCAGAAGGTGGAGAAGAATTATAGAAGACGAAGACAATCCAGGGATGGTAGACAGGAAATAACTCGCGTAGAAACGTACTTTACAAGGCAACCATAGAGATTAAAAGAACTTCTCTAGCGATCAGAAGGGTAAGATAACAAAAGGAGATAAAGAAACGTAACTAGTGACTCCTTCCGAAAGAATAGAGAGGAACGATAAGAAACCTTGAGACGTAAGTTTACCCATATAGAAAGGAAAGGAGGACACGAAAAACGAAGAGAAGAAAGGTCTCGATAAAATTCCGAAGGAGTCTGTTGTTAAAACGGTAAAACGTAGAAAAAGAAGCCCTACCAGAACTAGGGACAGAGGACATGTTACAGTACTTAGAGGTAGGTATCAAATGGTGTGATAGTCTAGATTAGGGAACTTCGCTAAAGAGTGAAGGTGACCTTATAATAATCGGAATTTTCTTATAGCTTTAAGATCAGAAACGTCGGGTTTACCTACCTGGACCTTCTGTAAAACGATTCACTTTACAGTTATTGTCTTCGTGTTAATGGTGTACTGAGGTAAATATACAATTTTAAATTTTTCAAGTCAAGTCAAGTCAGTGAGTCAGCACAGACTGAGCAACGCTGGGGTACTTGACGTAGTTCGGTCCGGACGGACAGATAGTGGTTGAGGACCTCGGATGGGTTTGAGTACAGGTAACTCAACTACTACGGTAGGTTGGTAGAGTAGGAGACAGTAGGGGAAGAGGACGGAGTTAGAAAGGGTCGTAGTCCCGGAAAAGTTTACTCAGTCGAGAACCGTAGTCCACAGGTTTCATAACCTCAAAGTGGAAGTTGTAGTCAGGATGGTTACTTGTGGGTCCTGACTAGAGAAAATCTTACCTGACCAACCTAGAGGAACGTCAGGTTCCCTGAGAGTTCTCAGAAGAGGTTGTGGTATCAAGTTTTCGTGGTTAAGAACAAACGAATCGAAAGAAATATCAGGTTAAAAATGTAGGTATGGGTTGATGACTTTTTGGTATCGGAACTGATCTGTCTGGAAACAACCGTTTCATTACAGAGACGAAAAATTATACAATGGATCCAACCAGTATTGAAAGGAAGGTTCCTCATTCGTAGAAAATTAAAGTACCGACGTCAGTGGTAGACGCCACTAAAACCTCGGGGGTTTTTATTTCAGACTGTGACAAAGGTGACAAAGGGGTAGATAGACGGTACTTCACTGTCCTGGTCTCTGGTACTAGGATCAAAAGACTTACAACTCGAAATTCGGTTGAAAAAGTGAGAGGAGAAAGTGAAAGTAGTTCTCCGAAAAATCAAGGAGAAGTGAAAGACGGTATTCCCACCACAGTAGACGTATAGACTCCAATAACTATAAAGAAGGTCGTTAGAACTGAGGGTCACGAAGAAGGTCGGTTCGCAAAGAATACTACATGAAAAGTATACTCAATTTACTCGTCCCACTGTTATGTGTCGGAACTGCACGAGGAAAAGGATAAACCATGGTCCGACAAAAAAGGACAGGTCGAGATTGACAACGAAGGACTGGACATATGTCCAAAGAGTTCTCCGTCCAGTCCACCAGACCATAAGGGTAGAGAAAGTCTTAAAAGGTGTCAAATAACACTAGGTGTGTCAGTTTCCGAAACCGTATCAATTATTTCGTCTTTATCTACAAAAGGACCTTGAGAGAACGAAAAAGCTACTAGGTCGTCTACAACCGTTAAACTAGAGACCAAGGAGACGGAAAAGATTTTGGTCGAACTTGTAGACATTCAAGTACCAAGTGCATGACGACTTTGGACCGAACCTCTTAAACTCGTAATGAAAAGATCGTACACTCTACTCACGTTAACACGCCGTCAAACTCGTAAGGAAACCGTAAAGGAAAAAACCCTAACCTTACTTTTGACTGTAAAAGGTCAGGGCACCGGTGACGACTCAAAAGGTTTAAACGACCGTATAACTCACGTCGTGAAAGTATCGTCATAGAAAATCCTAAAAACTAACGAGTTGACCTTAAGGTGGTGGAGGTGATCGAAAAAAACATCACTATGAAGGATTCCGGGTGAACTGAAGTGTAAGGTTTTTCAGACCGAGATCCACTCACTAGTACAGAAACACTAATCGACCCAACACTTTAAGGAAAACATGTAAAGAATACACATAAGAACGGTGGAGAAGAATTATAGAAAACGAAGAGAATCCAGGTATGTTAAAGACAAGAAATAACTCGGGTAGAAACGTACTTTATAAGGGAACCATAGAGATTAAAAGAACCTCTCCAGAGATCAGAAAGGGTAAAATAACAAAAGGAGATAAAGAAACATAACTAGTGACTCCTTCAGAAAACATAGAGAGGAACGATAAGAAACCTTGAGACGTAAGTTTACCCATAAAGAAAGGAAAGGGGGAAAGAAAAATGAAAAGAAGAAAAGTGTCGATAAACATTCCGGAGGAGTCTGTCGGTAAAGTGAGAAAACGTACTTAAAAAGAACCCCTATCAGAACTAGGGACAGAGGACATATTACAGTCCTGGAGACAGGTATCAAGTAGTCCGTGAGACAGATAGTCTACATCAGGTAATTTAGATAGAGAGTGGAGGTGACATATTAGTATTCCCTAAACTAAATCCAGTATGGACTTACCAAGTCACCAAAAGGGATGAAAAATTTTAAATTCAGACTTAAACCGTTATTCCTCAAGTACTAGACTCGGTGTCAGTCGAGGGCCAGAAAAAAAAAAAAAAAAAAACGACTGACATATCTCGAAGACTAGAAACTGACGTTTTTTATATTAGTTAGAAAAAAGTCACCACTGGTAGACCACTACAGATGCACATCTCAGAAGAGAACACAACAACCTTCTCCCACAAACGATACTGGTCACACAAGAAAACCGTTTTGAGACAATCAGAAAGGGACGAAGTAAGACATGAGGTTCCGGTTTAAACAGACAATGAGGTCCACAAAGAACTGAAGGATGAAACGTAAGGTAGGGGATATTACTTTTTCTGTAGAAAAACTCCACAATCAAAATTTTCCAGAATATCCAGAAGTATCTTGGCAAGTCGAAGTCAAAGAAGTCACAATAAACAGTCCTGTATCTGAACCTAATAACACTATAACTTACCAAACGGAACTTTTTCTTGTCTCTAGGAAGACAGTAAAAACTCTGACGTAGGTTCATGACATAAAGTCTGAGAAAACAACTGGTACTACCGATGAGGTAAAGAAGACTCCCTAAGGACGGGTGTCATCATCTATGTTACCAGTAAACTCAATTTAAGTGGGTAAGGTCAGGTGAAATCAAGAGACTAAGGATCTTACAACTGCAAGTAAGAACGGTAGAGGACAAACTGGTGAAGGTTAAACGGAACTAAGTACCTGGATTGTAAGGTCCAAGGATATGTTCTAACGAGAATGTCGTAGCTTGGAACGAAGGTAGTGGTCAATGTAGGTGTTGACCCACAACCAAAACGAAATGAGTTTTTTATCTTACCACCAACAGTCTCCGACCCTCCGTACCTTTTTACTCCCTCAAAGCCATACACATTTCAATCTCATATACAAGTCGTACACATTTCAATCTCAATACAATCTGCTTACACAAACACACATACACACACAATTCAACGAAGTCAGGGTAGACTGACAAACACTGGGATACCCGACATCGGGAGGTCTGGAGAGACAGGTACCCTAAGAGGTCCGTTCTTATGAACTGACTTAACGGTACGGGAGGAGGTCCCCTAGAAGGACTAGGTCCCTAGTTTGGGTCCAAAGATTACAGAGAACGTAACCGTCCATCCGTCCAGAAATGGTGATCGTGGTGGACCCTTAGGGTATGTTCTTCTTATTCAAGGTCCATAGATGATGTTTTATATGTAGGATATCAGTTGTTATACTACGACACGTAGATTTGTAAACAATTCTCCTATCTAGTGGAAACTTCACAAAAATTGTGTGCTTATGGACGTGTGTTTCGTTTCCCTGTGTTATTTTAAAAACTTCCATGACTTAAACAAATAAAGAACTAACGCTACTACCACAGGACCCACACACGTATACAGGTTTGACATACCCATCTCAAATATACACATTCGATATGGAATGATTTTGACCTTTTTCTTTATTTCGGTAATATATTGGGTATCGTTTGCGGCATGTACTACCACTTTACAACTTTTGAAAGGGAAACGTCAATACTTCTCGATCCTTACAGGCGACGATCATGACAATAAATAATTTTTGTTTGTTTGTTTGTTTGTTTTGGGATCACTCAAGTCATTCAGTACTTTTTATTTATTATCACATACACAACCTTTCATTAATAATTAGTGTTTTATATTATACTGTATTATATACGATACGTCTCACTTCATCTTATATGACAATTTAATAATCTTTTCACTAATGACAGTCCAACGACTTATGTTTCGTTTGTACTGTGTATATGTACAAAAAATATAGGAAAAGACGGAGGATCTTCCCTTCACTTAAAGGGTCTACAGGTACTAAAGGTAAAGGTTTATCGAATTCCGATACGTTCATATCGTCATCTGACGTTTCACTTTTCCTTCCTTTTCCGTCCCATAGGGGTGAGTGGACAAAATTCGTTGTAGCTGTTTTCGGCCGAGGAGACAGGTACCCTAAGAAGTCCGTTCTTACGACCTCACCTAACGGTAACGGAAGAGGGAGGACGTAACGTCCGTCTAAGAAATATCTGACTCGATTTTTCTTAAACTAATATGTTAGATACGATACGTCAATAGAAAAGACAAAAAAATTGAGAAATTTGTTAAGAATCATCCCTGACACCCGATTTCAAAAGTTTGAAGACAAAATTATTGGAGTCTTTTATACGTCAAATCCTAAGATAGTTTTTTATTTGTACGTATAAAGTGTTAGTTTTGAGTTCAACTTTTGTGTCGGAGTTGTTCAGTAAAAAGTAAATTAAACCCTGTAGTAAACCTTATTCGCTCTAAACTAGAAAAACTAACTCAACAAAATCTATTCAAGACTACTTTGACCTTGGAGATTTATAAAGATTTGAGGGAAATGACCGTCTTTATCGGAGAGTAAAGGACAGATTTATCTAATCAGTAAAACAAACATTTCGAGGACACTGTCGAAATGGACTCCCCCAACGTAGTGTTCCCTGTAGGATAAGAGAAACATTTAATGGGTTTATGGGAATAATGAGAGTTCAGGTATTGATCAATTTATGGTCATGTGGTTCCTCCTTTAGACGTTCTTAGAAGAGATACTTGTCGAGTATTTGGTTTCTAAACGTTATATAACAATTAAATATAGATAGTTGATCTCTCATACAGACCTTAACCTAAAATTCTTACAATGTGGTCTCTCTTATGCAAATAATTATACCCTCGGAAATTATTTTTAAGAACTAAATTACACAATGACACTTGTCGATGTTTACTGAGATCGTCCAATAATCAACCTAACTGACTTAGTGTCAAAATTAGGTCTGAAAATAAGTTATTTTAAAGCTACTGTCTTAAAGGGACCGTATTAAACATCTTTCGTTAGTTCTGTCTCTACCCTTATCTCCTGACTTCAATAAAACATCTTTATCTTGTAACAAAGGAACTATTATTTGAACTATTATTGGAACTATTATTGTAAGGAACTATTACCTCTTGAGTCACCTGTGAGGTGAAAGATTTTACATTTTTTTAATTAATAATTGTTCTCTCGTCGTTATTTTAGAGGTACCACCGACACGAAGTCCGATCCTTAATACGACGACAATTTTACTCAGAGGACTTAAGTTTTCTCTACTACCTTAAGACTTCGTTTCCTCAGGTCCATTCTCATTCATCGGTAATCTCTGTTGTAACATCATCCGTAGTAACTATTCCACCTCTACCCTCATAAAATGGTATTTCCTTAGATACTCTCACCGAATACCAAATACCGTTCGGTTCCTTACTTTGTCTACTAGTCAATGATTTCACGATGAAGTAGTTATCCTTATAAACCAGAATAACAACAACAAGAAATCAACGGTTCAGTTCAGGTTCAGAAAACGTTAAAGTGTCCAACATCGGACGGTCCGAGGAAACAGGTACTCTAAAGGGTTCGTTCTTATGAACTCACCCAACGTAAAAAGAAGAGGTCCCCTCTAGAAGGATTGGGTCTCTAGTTCGGTTATAGAGGACGTAACCGTCTACCTAAGAAATGCTGACTCGTGATCCCGTCGGGGAAAACCAGAATAACACTAACGAAACTTTTTCGTCAAGTACCAAAGGGTTGTTGTAGTGTCATAACATCAGTGTAGTCTCTAGTGACTAGTAGTATTGTTTATGTTATTCCTTTTAAACTTTGTAACGCTCTTAGTGTTTTTTCATTGTATGTCGGATTCCACTCGTTTACTGTGATCTTTTTATCACGACTATCTTAAGGAGAGACTTCCCAAAGGTGTTTTGAAGTTCAAAATTTTTTGTGTCATAGACCCTTAGAGTCATTACGTTTCCCATTATTCTGGTTTACCCTGTTTGTTATGTAAGGTTAAGTGATTTTGTTGCTAGGTAACCTTCTTACACGGTAAATTCTGAATATCCTGTTCCCTGAGAGCTCAGAAAAGGTCGTAGTGTTAAACTTTCGTAGTTAAGAAACCACGAGTCAGCAGAAAGACCAGGTTGATAGTGTAGACATGTGTTGAGGATCTTTGTGGTACCAAGCTTAATATGTCTAAAACAACCATTTAACTACAGAGACGAAAAATTGTGTGACAAATCCAAACAGTATTGAAAGGAAGGTTCATCGTTCGTAGAAGATTAAAGTATCGAGGTCAGTGGAAGGTGTCACCAAAACCTCTGGTCTTTTTACTTTAGACAGACAAAAGTGAAAAAGGGAAAGATAAACGATACTTCATTACCCTGGTCTATGGTGTTAGAATCAAAACAATTACGACTCAAAATTTGGTCGAAAAAACGAGAGGAGAAAAGTGGAAGAAGTTCTCCGAGAAAAATCAAGGAGAAGTGAAAGTCGGTAATCTTTACATAGTAAACTTATAGACTCCAACAACTATAAGAGGGTCTTTAGAACTAAGGTCAAACACTGAGTAGATCGGATCTTAAAGGATACTTCATGAGACGTATATTTAATTTATTCGTCCCACTTTTATATGTCGGAATAGTATAAGGAAAGGGTTAAAACTTGGTCAGTCAATAAGGTACAGACTAAGGTTGACAACGAAGAACTGGACGTATGTCCAAAGAGTCCTCTTCTATTCTACTAGACCATGAGTGTAGTGAAATCCTTAAAGGGTGTCACACAACACTGGGTGTGTCAGTTTCCGAAATCCCATCAGTTACTTTGTCTTTATCTACAAAAAGACCTTAAGGGAACGAAAGAGATACTAGGTCACTTACGATCGTTAAACTAGAGACTAAGGAGACGTAAAGATTTCGGTCGAACATGTAGACCTCAAGAGTCAAGTACATGAGGACTTCGGATCGACTTCCCTAAAACTTCATAAAACGGTCGTACACTTGACTCGTGTTAACATAACGTCAAACTTGTAATAAACCGTAACGGGAAGGAACCTTAACCTTACTTTCGACTGGAAAAGATCAGGACACCGGTGACGCCTGAAAAGGTTTATACGACTGTATAACTCACGTAGTGAAATTGTTGTAGTAGAAAACCCCAAAATTTATCGGGTCGACCTTAAGGTCGTGACGGTGATCGAATATAGAATCAATTACGAAGTATTCCCGATGAACTGAAGTGTGAGGTTTTGCAGACCAAGATTCACACAATGTTGTGGTGACACCAATGGGTCCAGTAATTCTGGAAAGAACATGTCAAGACACGTAAGAACGGTGGAGAAAAATTGGAGAAGACGAAAACAATCTAGGACGGTAAAGACAGGAAATAGTACGGTAGAAAAGTACTTTACGAGTGAACCATAGAGATCAAAAGAACTTCTCTAGAGATTAGAATGGGTAAGATAACAAAACGAGATAAAAAAGTCGTAACAAGTAAATTCTTCCGGAAGAATGGAGAGAATCGATAAGAGACTTAGAGACAAAAGTCAAACCCATATAGAAAGGGAAAGATGGAACGGAAAGTGAAAAGAAGAAAGAAATCGATAAATATTTAGGAGGAGTCTGTTCGTAGAACGGAAGAACATAAAGAAAAAGAAACCCTACCAAAATCAGTGGTACAGAATATGTTACGATACTTTGAGTCAGGTATCAAGAAGTCGTAAGACAGATACTCTAGCTTAGATAAGTTAGATAAGTAGTAGAGGTGACATATTAGTATTCTCTAAACTCAATACAGTATGGAATTACCGGATCACCAAAAGGGATGAAAGAAGTTAAATTCAGACTTAAAACGTTGTCCCGCGAGTACTAGACCCGGTGTCAGTCGAGGTCTACCACAAAAACGACTGAGATATCTCGAAGAGTTAGGAACCGATGTTTCTTATATTAGTTTAAGACCATGAGTGGTCGACCGTTAAAGGTACACATCTCAGTAGAGAACACGACAACCTTTTGTCACAACCGAAATTGGTCGGACATGAGAACGGTTTTGAAACAATCGGAAAGAAGACGAAGTAAAACATAAGGTTCAAGTTTGAACAAAAAGACCCATAGGGAACTGAAAGATGAAAATGTAAGGTTAGAGGACACTACTTTACCTGTCACAAAAACCACAATCAAGATCTTCCAGAACATCCAGAAGTTTCTGGGAAAGTTGAAGTCGAAGAAACTGTAGTCACCAACCCCGTATCTGAACCTAATGACACTAACTTACCAAACGGAATCTTTGGTTGGCTCTAGTAAGACAGTAAAAACTCTAACGGAGATTCATAACGTAAAACCTGAAAAAACAACTGATACTCCCAGTGAGGTAAAAACGATTCCCTAAAAACGGGTGTCATCATCTATATTACCAGTAGACGTAATTTAAACGGGTAAAAACAGGTAAAATCAAGTGACTAAGGATTGTACAACTACGAATTAGAACGGTAGAGGACGAACTAGTGTTGGTTAAATGGAACCAAGTACTGACTTGTAAGGTCAAAAGATATGTCATAATAAGAAATGTCGTAGGTTGAAATGAAAGTGGTGTAGGTGTTTACTCGTAGTAAATGAGAAACCGGGTTGGTGAATTAAGAAAGACCTCAATAATCGTTAACGAAATGTGAGAAGGGGTAGAGAAGTCGTAGAAGACTGGTACCCTCGAATAGAACACCACAGTATAGAAAAACGGAAAAGTACGACAAATACCCCAAGAACATCGTTTTTAAAATCTCACCCAATGATAAAACAAGAGGTCACCTGGTGTAAAAAGTCTTAAGAAGTGATACTAGGTCGGTAGAACCCACCGTGATGTGTCGTACCGAGTATCAAAGTGACTCAAAGTGTTCGAGGAAACGGTACTGTTCCGAGACTAGGTACTTTTCTAGGTATGTGTTGAAATTAAGGTAAAAAGGTATATCGACTGCATCACCGTCCACAGTTCCTAATTCTGTTTCTGTAAAAACTTCCAAGTAACAACACGAATGGTGTCGAGCTATTAGAATAACGTCTCGACACAATCAGTGAGTCAACACAGACTGAGAAACGTTGGCGTACCTGACGTTTGGTGGTCCGAAGAGACAGGTACCTTAAGAGGTCCGTTCTTATGACCTCACCTAACTATTTCCTACGATTGACCCATTTATCGGTACTGAAAAATATAACTTTCAAGTTTGTTCGATAGACGAGTGATACGGATCCCTTAAAAACTAATATGTATCCGTCTGCAAGTTCTATAACACCCAAGTCTAGATAAGGTTTCGTTATCTCGTTTATAGTGTTATTTCTCTCCTTGTATATAAAAAATCAAAGGGTCACGTATATTTTCAATGTAAATGTGAAGTGACATCAGATTCACATATCGTCGTAATATAAGTAACCTTCCTGACTAAGATTTCGACTTCAAAGTTATGAGACCAGTGGACTACACTTCTCGGTTGAGTAACCTTATCTGGAACTACGACCTTTTTAATTTCCGTTTACCTCTTTTCCCACCGTCTCCTACTCTACTAATCTACCGTAGTGACTGAGTTAGCTGTACTTAAACACGTCTGAGGTCCTCTAGTACTTCCTGTCCCCTCAGACCGTACGACGTCAGGTGTCCTAGTGTTTCTTAACCCGTGAATTACTGAACTTAACTTGAATTACTGACTTGTTATTCTTGTTTACCTTAATTCTGAAGATTACTCAACTAGAAAATTTTCCTCTGAAAAGATGGAATAAGTCTAATTAGGTTACATCAACATTCTTAGGAATTTATCCTTTACCCTCCGACTTTTCTCTAGTCTCTCAGTTTCCTCTACAATGATCTGTATTACCGGTCTCTCTACTTTACAACTACAGAAACTTCTACCTCCTTCCCTCGGTCTTCGGTTCCTTACACCCGTCGGAGATCTCGACCTTTTCCTTTCCTTTACAAAAGGGAATTTCTACGGTCTTTCTTTTTTTTTTTCAACGGTCTTTCTTGTATCGGGATGGATATAAAGTCGGATCAATCTTGACGTAGTCTGAAGATTGGATGTCTATATATTTCATTATTTAAACACAACAAAATTTCGTTGACTTAAACACCATTAACAACGTAGTTGTCGTTTTATGATTATATTTATATATGACATTGATAAAGACATTCTACAAAGTTTCCCAGACACTTCGATAAATGTATCTTACTGATACTTGTACCTTTCTCAAGTCAAGTCAAGTCAAGTCAACGAGTCAGTACAGGCTGAGAAACGCTAGGGTACTTAGAGTCGTGCGGTCCGGAGGGACAGGTAGCGGTAGAGGGCCTCAAGTGAGTCTGAGTGCAGGTAGCTCAGACACTACGGTAGGTGGGTAGAGTAGGACCCAGCAGGGGAAGAGGAGGACTGGGGTTAGGGAGGGTCGTAGTCTCAGAAAAGGTTACTCAGTTGAGAAGTGTACTCCACCGGTTTCATGACCTCGAAGTCGAAATCGTAGTAAGGAAGGTTTCTTTAGGGTCCCAACTAGAGGAAGTCTTACCTGACCAACCTAGAGCAACGTCAGGTTCCCTGGGAGTTCTCAGAAGAGGTTGTGGTGTCAAGTTTTCGTAGTTAAGAAGCCGTAAGTCGGAAGAAGTGTCAGGTTGAGAGTGTAGGTATGTACCGGTGACCTTTTTGGTATCGGAACTGATCTGCCTGGAATCGACCGTTTCATTACATAGACGAAAACTTATGCGATAGATCCAACCAGTATTGAAAAGAAGGTCCCTCATTCGTAGAAAATTAAAGTACCGACGTCAGTAGTAGACGTCACTAAAACCTCGGGGGTTTTTATTTCAGACTGTGACAGAGATGACAAAGGGGTAGATAAACGGTACTTCACTACCCTGGTCTACGGTACTAGAAGCAAAAGACTTACAACTCGAAATTCGGTTGAAAGAGTGAGAGGAGAAAGTGAAAGTAGTTCTCCGAAAAATCAAGGAGAAGTGAAAGACGGTATTCCCACTACAGTAGACGTACAGACTCCAATAACTATAAAGAGGGCCGTTAGAACTAAGGTCGAACACAAAGAAGGTCAGGTCGTAAAGAGTACTACATGAGACGTATCTTCAATTTATTCGTCCCACCGTTATATGTCGGAACTGCATGAGGAAAAGGATAAACCTTCGTCAGACAACAAGGTACAGGTCAAGATTGACTACGAAGGACTGGACGTATGTCTAAAGAGTTCTCCGTCCAATCCACCAGACCATAAGGGTAGAGAAAGTCTTAAAAGGTGTCAAATTACACTAGGCGTGTTAGTTTCCGAAACCGTATTAGTAATTTCGTCTTTATCTACAAAAAGACCTTGAGAGAACGAAAAAGGTACTAGGTCGTCTACAACCGTTAAACTAGAGACCAAGGAGACGGAAAAGATTTTGGTACAACTTGTAGTCCCTCAAGTGCCAAGTGCATAACGACTTCAGACCGAACCTCTTAAAACTCGTAATGAAATGATCGTACACTCTACTCACGTTAACACACCGTCAAACTCGTTAGAAACCGTAACGGAAAGAAACCTTAACCTTACTTTTCCTGGAAAAGGTCAGGACACCGGTGACGACTCAAAAGGTTTACATGACCGTATAACTCACGTCGTGAAAGTGTCGTAGTAGAAAGTCCTAAACTTTGTCGAGTTGACCTTAAGGTAGTAGAGGTGAATGATTAGTCTCAAATCTCTGTGTCTGAGACTTAATTATGATTACACCTCCTTATTTTCCCCGAAGGGTCCACCGTGATCACCACTTCTTGGGTGGACGGTTACGTCCTCTGTATTCTCTGTGACCAAATTAGGGACCCGACCCTTATGTGACACCTCCTCCGGTACTGTTGGGGTTAGGTCATAAGAAGGGACCTCCTAGGGTACCTGTCTCCTCGGACCACCCGATGTCAGGTATCCCCTAGTGTTTGGAAGTCCGTGTTAACTTCACTGAATCGTGTTACGTACGTACCTCAGGTGTACCTTCAATCCAGTTATTATTTACCTCGAAGTAGGATTCAGATAAACAGGACCAGGATCGTTTAGTCACTTGTGGAGGAAACAACAAGGGTATATAATTAAGACATGAACATCGACTTTAACGACCTGAGTCGTTTACCCTTTTGTGTGTGTGTGTGTGTGTGTGTGTGTGTGTTCGACCGAAAGACTGAGTGTCTTATTCCCGAATATACCATCTTTTTGGTTTACCTTCAAGGATTTAAATGAGGAGGAATGGTTTTATTATTTTGGTTTGTGTTGTGGTGTAAAGACTCACTTAATATCTCTAATGAAATTGGTAGTTGTTGAACTTTCTACGTCCCCACTACTAAGTATCGAATAGGTACAAATTTAACGGGTAAACTGGTTACTTTTTCAACCTACCTAGATACACCTTATAACAATTACAGTAGTTTCTCAGTAAGAGTAACGTCGAAAGGAGGTCTACAAATAGAAATAACCTCGTCTAGTTGTGTTTGTCACTGTACACCGTGCGTCGATAATTAGACCATTTATTTCAAAAGAAGTGACCGTCGTGTATAGACTTCATTAACGTAAAAATGGACCGTCTGTGTAGTTATGTGGAAGTAACATAATGGAGTTCCGATTCAATCAAGAGAACGAAAGACAGTATTGTGTCAGGTGTCCCTATACTTGACAGATTTCAGGGTTTCTTACAGTACAACAAAGTATTGTGACTACTGTAATACTAACGAGGACACTAACCCCTCCTGGCCTTTGATCCGAATACAGTTCATACAATATCCCTCCTTCTATTTGAGGGACTTTTAAATCAGAGATCACATAGTCACTTTAAAGATCTCTAAACCACCAGACACTATAGATACGTATAGATTTCTTTTTTGTCCGATGACGTGGGACAGTAAAGGTAGTCACAAACTCTTCACGTCGCATAATACCTGGAGACATGAAACTTTCGTTACATGTGGTGTAAACCCACACCACAAGAATGCAAAATAAATTGTGTATTTAGTCGATCAATATTCACCTTTGGTCTCGTATTGTGATGAGGCGTCATCTAAGTTCGACACCATGTTAATTAAAAAGGTGAATTTGGAACATTGAGACATTTTCGTTACCATTAGTTTCATATAGACTGTTTACTTCTGTGAGATTACCTCGGGATCAACCAGGGTTCTCCTGTTAGTTATGTTTGGAGTTTTAAAAACCTATTTTATATGAAAGACAAACACCAATTGATGAGAGAAACCTCTTTGGTAATAAAATAAAACTGTTTCGAGACCTTCTCTGACTTTCGCACTGGTTTCTGTTGTTTCACTGATGATATTTAACCGAGAAATTTTATTCGATCTATAATCAACTAAGTTGTTCAGTACTCAAATTCATTTAGATCACAGTCATAGTCATAGTAATTTACCTTCCCTGTATATTTTATGGTATAGAATTGTCCAGTCTTTTGTGGACAATTCACAAAAACAACGAACTTATCTATCTAGTCTAAGAGGACTACGGATGAGAAAGGAGTTCGAGGTGAACGCCTGAGTACACTTCAAGGGATATAAGTCCACTGTCTCTTTTTTTTTTTTTTTTAGGAACAGAAATGTCTACCTAGAGGCATTATACACCGTCACTTTGGTGACTCTATGATGACATAATGTCTAGGAGAGTCTCTACTGAGGTTTCTTCTCACTTCTTTTTACGAAAGTAGAAAAGTACACGGACGATCAATAGACATTCAGAGGAAATCTCTTCAGATAAATCTGGAAGACGGATAAAAAAATTAACTCAAGAAACGAACAAATAAACAAACAAAACTATAACTAGACGTACTTGACAAACATATAAAACCTCTAATTAGGGAACAGTTAACGTGACGAACGTTTATAAAAGAGGGTAAGACATCCAACATAAAAGTAAAACAAATACTAAAGGAACGACACGTTTTTTTTCAGATTAACGAATTTAACAAATTTAATTTGTAAAGTAAACAAATAAAAACAATAAAGGTAATGAGATCTTCTACCTAGGTTTTTCTATAATGACTTTAAATGTAGTTTTTCACGAGACGGATACAAAAGGAAATCCTCAAAATATCGTAGACTAGAATATAAGTGCAGAAATTATTTTAAAAATCAAATTAAAACACGTACAACAATCAACAAGATTAAAATAAGAAAACGTACATTGACAGGTCAAAAAGGTAATGGCAAACGACTTCTCTAACAGAAAATAGGTAACATATAAATAATAACGGAGGAAACAACATCTAATTAACTAGTATTTATACGTCCAAATAATGACTCAAAGATAGGACAAAGTGACCAAATATAAAGACAAAAACAAGATTATGTTATGACAAAACCACTGACAACGAACCACGATTCAGACTTCAGTACCTCGGACTAAGGAAGTCCAGATAAAAAGAAAAAGTTCTAAAGAAACCGGGAGAAATACAAAGGTATGTTTATAATTTTAATACACAAGATCAAAACACTTTTTTACGGTAACCATTTAACTATTCCTAACGTAACTTAGACTGTATCACCTTTGTTACAGTCTGAAATAAAAAGACCCGAGGTTTTAGTGACGTCTACCACTAACGTCGGTACTTTAATTTTCTGTGAACGAGGAACCTTCCTTTCAATACTGGTTGGATCTATCGCATAACTTTTTGTCTCTGTAATGAAACGGTTGTTTCCAGTCAGATCAGTTCCTATACCAAAAAGGTCACCAGTACATACCTACACTCTCAACCTGACACTTCTTTCGACTCGTGGCTTCTTAACTACGAAAACTTGACACCACAACCTCTTCTGAGAACTCTCAGGGAACCTCACGTTCCTCTAGGTTAGTCAGGTAGGATTTCCTCTAATCAGGACCCACAAGTGACCTGCCTGACTACGATTTCGACTTTGAGGTTATGAAACCGGTGGAGTACGTTTCTCAACTGAGTAGCCTTTTCTGGGACTACGACCCTCCCTAACCCCCGTCNATACCTCCAAGGAATTTTTTATTTTATTATCTCGAAGGTATACTAACACGTTAGGGTGAGAACCTGTTGTCAGACCTCTTTCGGTTTAAGTTTTTCTATGTACGTGTGGTTACGAGTTGTTTCGTGATAAATGTTATCCGTTCTGCACATTCGTTGGATTTGTAGGTAACTGTCTCTTGACCTATTTCTTCTACGTCATAGACACTACCTGATAATGGGTCGGTATATTTTCTTACCCTATCACGGTAAATATCGTTGTACCTATCTGGAACTCTAATAGTATGTTCACTTCATTCGGTCTCCTTCTGTTTATAGTATACTATCGTGAGTGTGTACCTTAGAGTTTTTTACTATGTTTACTTGATATAGGTAGTCCATCTTTTAACTTGAACAAGATACCGATCGACAGTAAAGAAAGAGAAGTCGTTGGTATGTATGAGTCACACAGGAACATGTTTAATCAGTAGAGTTCTACTTCTGCTACTTGTAGGGTTTTGTACCTTCAGGGGAGTGAAGAACTATGATAGTGACGATTTTGGAGTTATTCTGTTTACTTCCTACACTTAGAGACTATACCGAAGTGAGTGACCCTCTTAGTTGATTGTTGGGTCCCTGTCAAACTAAGGTAACTGAGTAAAGGTAATTCCTTTCCCGTCATTGAACAGAAATGGTCATAAATGTGATTATGTCTTATACATAAACAGAAGGTATACCTTATCTACGACGATTTAAGTAGTAAGAACCTAATTGTCTTAAGGAAGGTGTGGTGATGATATTAGGTTTATAGTAACTAAACTGGGTTCTCAAGGAGTAAAGTATCAGTACATCTCGGTCGTTTCACTTGTTGATACCTTTTAATACAATGAACCTCTATTTTTGATCACTTCTACCATCGAAACTCAGTAGGAAATCTCCCCTACCCATTATCGTGAAAGTATACTTAAATCCAACGAAGACAAATCTATTTTTGTTCTTGAATAGACCTTCAATTTTCAACCACCTTCACATTCTTATTCAAGACTCGTTTTTATGTTTTATAAAGATTTTAAGTCCGTCTTTTTCTCCGTATGTGGCGTTTTCTTTCCACCCCTTTTTAAGTTTAACCACTAAACGTCTTGTACTTTAAGTTAACCGTTACATAACTTTTTCTATAGGGATAGAAAATTGAACCCGAACCTGTACACCAAATAAAACCGTCACCTTATTCTATCTTCGGAACCCGTAAAAACGGAGTGAGAACATAAAAATTGTAACAGAACTTTTATTTTTTTTTTTTTTATGGATCCTCACAAGTCACCAGATGGCTCCTACTCTGTATCCTTCGTCTCTAGAGAGGAACTGAGATACGGGTGAGGGTGGGACAAGGTGAGTGTTTAGACGTCGTTCTTTATCGAAGAGTCGGTGACAACGATTTTGGCTGATGGACCGACTTTGATTTTGTTTAGTCGACTGGGAGTCATTGATTGTAAAGACATTTTTATTTACGAATAACGACGTACGACGACTCCATGCAATAACAACAAATAATATGTCTTTCTCGACTACCAGTGTTTACCTATTTAAAGATAACTAATATAATATTCACGTTTCAATGGGTCACTTTCAGTACTTATCCACTACCAACTTTGGTTATTAGATGGTGGTGATGTCCTTTCTCGAACGTACGTATGAGGAACGTGTATATCCATGTTTTGTTTATAACTCTTCGTGTAAGTAACTTTCTTTATGAAAACGTTCTCTGAGACCTTAAGACCTTCTACCAACTCTTAGTCTTTGTCTATATTGACATGAGATCTCTAAATTACTTTTAGACCTGTGTTTAGTTATGGACGAAATATCTGATCCACTGTTTACTCCAGTAAAAAGAAAAGGGACAGATCTGAGACTTTCCAGATACCAAAACTTTCGTTTATACCTCTTACATTGAAACCGACCCTGTAGTGACAAGGGTACACAGTAGTAGTCATTGTCGTCCTTCTGAAGGTTTAACTCAATACCCACTGATCCTGGGTTCTGCCTCTTCCGTTACCGTGGGGTGAGGTCATGAGAACGGACCTTTTAGGGTACCTACCTCCTCGGACCATCCGACGTCAGGTACCCCAGCGATTCTCAACCCGTGCTGACTCGCTGAAGTAGAAGGGAAAAGGGAAAGTACGTAACCTCTTCCTTTACCGTTGGGTGAGGTCACAAGAACGGACCTCTTAGGGTCCCTGCCCCCTCGGACCACCCGACGACAGATACCCCAGTGTGTCTCAGCCTGTTCACTGAATCGTCGTCGTCCTGGGTTCTTTCGGTCTAAGACGTATCACTGATACCAAATGTTTGAAATCACACTCGTCAGGAATCCTTAATGTGATATACTGATCTCTTACTTCATTCTCACGGTTGAAGGACGACTTCTCACACTACCTATGTCTTTATATTATAACCTCAGTGTCACAATCGGGTACAACATTGGTGATGGTTACTCTAATATATGAGAAGACGACGGGACTGTTTATTTAATATATATATGTATATGATATCCATAAAAAGTTAGAGTTAATATAAATACTGGGTAAAGAAGGTATAGTATGCTTTTTGTCCGTCTTATGATGAGATTAAGGAGTAAAACTTCTTTTTCGAGAGAGGATACTATTTTCGTGCAATCGTGAGAGTCTAAAATGAGTTAATTTTATCTTGACATTATGCTTTGAAATTTAAGGTTCTCATTAGGGGTTTGTGTGAATATAACACTCATCAATAAAAGAAGGACCATGTGTCAAGGTAACAAGAGTACTTTTCTTTTAAAATTAACGTCCCTTCATTTTATTTAACAGAATCTTGTTTACTTAGTGGGAAACTCCTTTATGTCAATGACCACATAACTTTGTTTACGGTAGACTATATAAGGGAAGTAAAGTTGGGTGTATTTAATATTAGAAAGGGGAGTTTCTCACTAAACAATTTTTATAATATCTCTTTCCTTATATTAGTACTTTAAACTTTTAGGTTCAATTGATATTTTTTTTTAGACGTGTAACCGATGTGAAGAAGAACGTTGAGGGTGGGCTCCTTCATAATTACATAATAAATGAAAGTTTCGTTGTAGTTTTACCTGGTGTGTCCATTACCAACTCGAACCTATCCTATTAAATATATAACCGATATACCTGACCTTTTAGTTTACTCACACGGTACAGTCTGTGTTTGTTTTCACCCGTTGAACTATATATACGGTACACCATACTTTGTCTCGTCGATAAACTTCTATTCCTTTTACTATTAAGTGGATTCTTTATTTTATTTGTCACTACTTCACGAGTCGACTCGTTGTTTCCCTTCAAGTCGTCGATAAGTTCTAGAACACTTTGGTCCTTTTGATGATAATAATAATGAATCATAAGACACGTTCCTCATTAAAATCCAAATACCCAATTTTTTTAATACTTATTCCCACTTCACATTATCCTACCCTGTTCTTGTATTGAAAAACGTTAGACGTCGGTTTGTTTATATTAAGTTCTTTCTGTTGCCTAAGGTTTAGTCTCACTCTTGTATAGATCGAACCTCAGTCCTCTACGGAGAATAACTTTCATCTTAAAAACCAGTCGTACACTGACGAATTACAATAATTTGGTTTCACATTCGACTGTGGGTACTTTTTCACCTAAGTCTTACTAGTCGTTTTAGGTAATTGTTATTTATTCACAACGTTAGGAGTTAAAAATTTCAATACTCAATGAAGTTCTTTTTGTTTTTATAGTTTATCAGAACCCAATCAACTTTAAAGTTTTAATCAACTTATATTACAACCGTTTTCTTTAGTTTGGTTTATACGTAAACACTTAGGGGAAAGGTTCCTAAGATTATGTGGGGAAAGGTTAAAGATAAAGGATCTAAATAAGGAAAGGTCAATCTTAGTATTTTGACATGTGTTTGAGTGCTCCTTAACAGACACTGACAATTGATGGGTAGTTTATAAATAACTCGTTAATGATAAACATTCCCGAAGGGTCCACCACGATGACCATTTCTTAGACGGACGGTTACGTCCCCTGTCTCTACACCTAAGTTAGGGACTCAGTCCTTCTCGGGGAGTTCCTTCGTACCGATGGGTGGGGTCATGAGAACGGACCTCTTAGGACATCTGTCTCCTCGGACCGCCCGATATCAGGTATCCCAACGTTTTTCAACCTGTGCTGACTCCACTGAATCATGGTGTGTGATAAACATTTCGAGATAATTTAATTCTTTTCTTAGTATGTACATATACTTTTTCTCTCTATATCTCTACCCATAGTACTCATGTTCATCCATATCTTATCACTTACTTCTGTCATAAAAGTTTACCTCATAAGACTTCTGGAAACTCATCATTATAAACTCGACTCAGGACTTCACGCCTATACTAAACTCATATGTCTAAACCCTTTTACGTTAACCTTTCTGTAGAGACTTTTGAAAGAGTGTTTTTTTGTCTTTACAGTTAGTGTAGGTCCATGTAGTTATCCCTTGTGATACCTCCGTCAACGACCTTGTATTTGAAACCTTTCTTATTACTCTTAATAAAAACCTTTTATTATAAACTCGGATTAATATTCCGTTCCCTTTCTTCTTGTGTCACCACTATCTCTAACGTTCTACCTATGTTCCGTACTTCCTTACGGAATAAGTAGAACAAAGAATCTCGGGGTAAGGTTTTCTTGGGGTAAAACTATTAAACGAGAGGGTTGAGACGAAAGTGGGTGGTATACCTCCGGAGGTTTGGAACATTCGGATCCAAAACTACCCTTTAGTAACGACAAACAAACTGTAAACAACCATCTCTATGACTTACAGGCTCGACTTTCAACAGAGTAGACAGTAAGTCCACAGAGGATTAAAATCTACTTCTGTGACTCCGAGTCTTTTTAATAGAATAAGTTTTAATGTACTCATTATAACTGTTGATGGATTACTTTTAGACTCAGGGGTCGGAACGATCAACTCTCAAGAATACTTAGAAATACGTGGAACGGGTAGTCAATTCAAGTCAGCGAGTTAGGACTGACTGAGACGCTGGGGTACCTGACGTCGTACGGTCCGAAGGGACAATTAGTAGTTGTGGGTCTCGAACGAGTCTGAGTACAGGTAACTCAGTCACTACGGTAGGTTGTTAGAGTAGGAGACAGTGGGAGAAGAGATGGACGGAAATTAGACAGGGTCGTAGTCCTGGGAAAGGTTACTCAGTCGAGAAGGGTAATTCATCGGTTTCATAGCCTCAGAGTCAAAGTCATAGACAGGAAGGTTAAGTTCTGACTAAAGGAAATCCTACCTGACCAACCTAGAGGAACGTCAGGTTTCCTGAGAGTTCTGAGAAGAGGTTGTGGTGTCAAGTTTTCGTAGTTAAGAAACCGTGAGTAGAAAGAAATACCAGGTTGAGAATGTAGGTATCGACTGATGACCTTTTTGGTATCGAAACTGACTTATCTGGAAACAACCGTTTCATTACAGGGACGAAAAGTTATACGACAGAGCCAACCAGTATGGAAAAGAAGGTTCCTCGTTCACAGAAAACTAAAGTACCGACTAAAGGTAGAAGTCACTAAAACCTCGGGGAGTTTTATTTCAGAGAGTGAAAAGGGGGGGTAGATAAACGGTACTTCAAATGGAACGGACATTGGACGGAGTAAGATACAGATCTCAATAGTTCCTTGGGGACTTCTCCTTTTGTCTTTCACAAACCTTCCCACTACTGTTACCTCATTCAGAAAAATTTATGTTGTGAGTCCCACGTCGACTGTGTATCTATAATTAAGATTCTGACAATCGAACATGAGTGGACTACCTCAGTTATATTTGTAACTATTTAACCGAGATAACTTTTCGAGCATAAAAACCTTCCCCCCAATACCTCCTTATCCATAATACAAATGCTCCGTTGATACGAAGTTGTTAGGGAAATTAACAGAGGGGTTAGTAAGAAATTGTTTTGGTCCTTGTACCGTCGGAAGACGTAGTTCGGACGTGGTGAGTAGTTAGACATTCCTAGGTATCCGACCGGTTGAGATTACTGTACTCAATATGCATTCTTGGCTTCTTGTGATGTCGTATATTTAAAGTCTTGTGATATCGTATATTTAAAGTCAATGTAGGTTGTCTCTTTTCAGACAAGTATCTCTGAGTCTATTACCAACCTACATTACGTTTGAAGTACCAGAGACATAAGCGGTCCTAATAAACCGAAAAACATAAGACGGTCTAGGTTCCATTTGTGCCTTATCATGACCCCATTGGGGGAGGCATGAAACCTGTCTTTCCGTCTGTCCGACGGTTTCGTGGTGTACATTTTCCGGATTGACTCCCCCTCCCTTACTAAATCAGTAGACGAGGATCTCTGAAAGACATGAATTACTCTCACGTTTGGATGATGTCATAATGTATCGACTCAGTCATTCTGAACACCAGGTTCCGTAGGAGTCTTCGTTTGAAATGTGTCTTAAGTGTTTCCACTTCACAAGCAACTTTCTCCTGAGATATATATTTGGGGTTTAATCGATCATCGTCGGTTACTTACTAGAGAAAACTGAGTGAGAAGGAATGGGGTTTGACTCGTATGAAAACATATTATATTTTCTAGGTCCTGGATGGTTTCAGGAAGTCTTAGGCTATCGAAACTCAAATATAAGACCAAAAGACGGTAAATACTCGAAAAAAGGAGATACTACGTCCCTTTTAATGGTTCGAATTAAAGGAGAAGACATTTTTCCTCGACGGTCCATAGAAATATTTGTGACGTACATTTTGTAGATCGTTTTTCAGAGTATGTACTATCCGTCCTTTAATGTCATTTAACACCTAGGAAAATAATGCGTCCTAACATAACGTCGTACCTAGGATCCGAGGATTTATAATAAACCAGAAGGAGATTGTGTTAGACACATATTAACTAATCTTATTTATTTAGATCTTTACTATTATTGCGTAGTAGAAAAAGGAGGAGAGACCCTCCATCTATAACAATTTAACGACGTTAATCTAGATGGAAGAGTCAATACTGTTAAACAATGCAATATTAAACTCTCTTCTACTTACTCAGGTCTATCACTGCTTCTCTTTATTTCAGTGGACACCTTGACATTGTCATTTAATAAGTTTAAGTATCTAAGTGAATTAGGTGAGAAAATTAATTCTCTTCATTAATTCTCCGGTGTCGAGGACGGAAAACCTTCAGTGTTAAATCGTCACCTTCGTCTTTCGATTCGTTTACATATACACAGACACACACACAGACTCTTTCTCTCGTCTTACTACATGTTTCAAACTAGTTTCGTGACTTCTACCTCATTCAAGGACGAGTCTATGGTAAAGTTTGGTGGGTACAACTATATGTTACATAATAAAATAAATAAATGGATCAAATAAGTAAAACTGACGTCACCTACAGATAACGACGCAAGTCCGAAAGAGATCAGTGGTACTCGACTCCGATGAGAGACCGACACCAGACGTGGGAAGAGTAGCACCACCAAAGAGAACAACTTCTCGTGTCCGAGATCTCGTATGCCCGAGTCGTCAACACCGCGCACCCGAATCGACGGGGTACGTACACCCTAGAAGGACCTGGTCCCTAGTTTTGGTGCAAGGGACTTGACCGTCCGTCTTAAGATTGGTGAATCTTGAATTACCGGTAACTCGACTCCAGGTAGTCCCTTCAGGTGTTACATGCTAAAAAATATCTTAGAAAAGGACTCTCTTTTAATGATACCTTGAAGATTTATTAGTCGATACGGATGGGTTTAAGTTGATAAAGACAAAGTATTTGAGAGTTTAATAAGAATGGACCCCATGAGTCACTGATTACTTTCTCGTATCAACGTTATTAAGTTTTTATGTAACCTAACTAACTTATGTTTGAATGATTCCTTAATAGTTAATTAAATTTATTTAATTATTAAATCATCGGAACAGAATGGGTGAGATCATAAGAACGGACCTTTTAGGGTCCCTGTCTCTTCGGATCACCCGACGGTAGATACCCCAGCGTGCCTCAACCTGTACTGATTTCACTTAATCGTCGTCGTCGGAACAGAATATGTTATTTCCCTCGAGAACGACAGGGAAGACCCAGGGATCCCTGGGACTATCTCCAGTCGATTAGTTTAAGGGGAACTCAATCACAACACCTGGACGAAGAGCACCAAAGACTCAGTAATCCTCAAGAGTCGTGATGACTTTCTGAAGAGATCGAGTTTAAAGACCTCAGGACATCTACTGTGTCCGCCGTCACCAACGACCGGTCTTCACCCTTGGAGTAAGTCTCTAGAGATTCCACAAAGAGACCGGGGACAATAGGGAGATTCTCTACATAAACAGGTAAGGGACTTTCTTCCTAAGAAGAAGGTCATTTTGTATTTTTTCAGAAAATCTTTTGACAGAAAGGTCCTTCAAATCAATTGACAAACATTGACTAAGACAAATGGTGAAGTTTTGAAGGATGTCTTTGTAACGAGTCAGCACAGACTGAGAAACGCTGGGGTACCTGACATCGGATGGTCCGAGGAGACAGGTACCCTAAAAGGTCCGTTATCATGACCTCACCTAAGGGTAAAGGAAGAGGTCACCTAGAAGGGGTGGGTCCCTAGTTTGGGCCCAGAGGGTGTAACATCTGTCTGCGAAATGGCAGACTCGGTGGTCCGGGTTTTTGACCACCACAATTCAACACAAAATGTTGGTATGTGACTACCAATCTTAAGTTTTAGTAGTTTACGAAAGGATTGGTGATTTCCATCTGATGTCTGAGACTTTATATCTTTCAATAGACTCCCAGTAAACATCATCCTTTTCGATACATTTAATAAATTCTATCTCTCCTTAACTAATTTTTTAGTTTACTGTAATAGAAACTTTTAGTTTACTGTCATAGAAATTTTTACTTTGATTTAATTCTCCTACAAAACAAAAAATAAGTTAATGGAATTTTTACATTAATTTTACGATGGATTACGAATGTTACTTCTTTTTTTAAAATTTCTAGTCAGTGTACAATATGTTTTCGAGACTTACTTTTGCAAAAAGTAACATATAACCAGAAATGTTGTCCTAGTATTTCTTATATTTGTATAAAATCTAGTAGTCAAAGGGATTCCCGAAGACGGTCCTCCCTTACCGTTCTGTATGAATTTCACTACTTTCTGTTATTGGATGTCGGGTCTAATGACATGGGTCGTTCCTAGAGTAAGTTTATACTTCCTCTTTAGTTTTCGAAATGTCTATTCGTTTTCGACTCTCTTAAGTCGTGGTGGTTTGGTCTAGAGGTTGTTTAAGATTTCCTATAAGAGATCTGTCCTTTGTGCTTTTCCCACATATTTGGGTTTGGGTTTTGTTATTTCATTTACCATTGCCCTAGTATGAATAGTTATTAATGGAATTTGCATTTACCCAACTTGCGGGGTTGGTTTTCTGTTTCTGACCGGCTTACCTACGTTTTTGTTCTGGGGAGAGATACGACGAATGTTCTCTGTGTGGAGTTTTGTTCCCTGTGTATGTCTGACTTTCACTTCCCGACCTTTTTCTATATGGTGCGTTTATCTCTGGTTTTCTTTCGTCCTCACCGTTATGAGTATAGGCTATTTTATCTGAAATTTTGTTTCCGACACTTTTCTCTGTTTCTTCCGGTGATGTATTAATAGTTTCCTTGTTAGGTTCTTCTTCTATATTGTTAATATTAATATATACGTGGGTTATATCCTCGTGGCGTTATACATTCTGTTTACTATTGTTCATACTTTCCCCTTTAGTTGTTATTGTGTTATTATCACCCTCTGAAATTATGGGGTGAGTGTGGATACCTGTCTAGTTGATTTGTCTTTTAATTGTTTCTTTGCGTTTGAAATTTACTATGTAATCTAGTCAATCTGGATTAACTATAGATATCCTGTAAAGTGGGGTTTTGTTACTTAAAGTGGAAAAAAAGTTCACGAGTACCTTGGAAGAGGTCCTATCTAGTGTAGGACCCGGTATTTAGATTTGAACTACTTAAGTTTTTAAGCTTTAGTAAGGTTCGTAGAAAAGACTGGTATTACGTAATTCTAATCTAGAGTTAATGTCCTCTTTTTGATAATTTTTAAGGTTGTATACCTCCAACTTGTTGTGTGAAGACTTATTGGTTGTTTAGTGTCTTCTTTAGTTTTTTCTTTAGTTTTATACGTATCTTTGATTACTTTTACTTTTGTGTTGTTGGGTTTTGGACACCCTGTGATATTTTCGTCACGATTCTCCTTTCAAGTATCGTTATGTCCGTATGGAGTTCTTTGTTCTTTTTTCAGTTTATTTATTGGATTGAGATGTTGATTTCGTTGATCTTTTCCTTCTTGACCTCTTGGGGTCTCAATCATCTTCCTTTCTTTAGAATTTTTAATCCCGTCTTTATTTACGTTCTCTTTGTTTTCTCTGATATCGTTCTTAGTTGTTTCGGTTTTCGACCAAGAAGCTTTCCTATTTATTTTAACTGTTTGGTAATCGGTCTGAGTAGTTCTTCGTTTCTCTCTTTTTAGTTTAGTTATTTTAATCTTTACTTTTACCTCTCTAGTGTTGTCTGTTGTGTCTTTATGTTTCCTAGTATTCTCTGATGATAGTCGTCAACATACGGTTATTTTACCTGTTGCACCTTCTTTACCTGTTTAAGAATCTTTTCATGTTAAAAGGTTTTGACTTGGTCCTTCTTTATCTTTTAGAATTGTCTGGGTAGTGTTCGTGCCTTTAACTTTGACATTAGTCTTTAGAAGGTCGTTTGTTTTCGGGTCCAGGTCTGCCGAAGTGTCGACTTAAGATGGTTTTTAAAGCTCTTCTCGATTGTGGATAGGAGGAGTTTGAGAAGGTCTTTTAACGTCTCCTTCCATTTGAAGGTTTGAGTAAGATACTCCGGTGGTAGTGGGATTATGGTTTTGGACTGTTTCTACAGTGTTTTTTCCTTTTGATGTCCGGTTATAGTGACTACTTGTATCTACGTTTTTAGGAGTTGTTTTAAGATCGTTAGTCTTAGGTTGTTGTGTAATTTTTCTAGTATGTGGTACTGGTTCACCCGAAATAGGGTCCCTACGTTCCTAAGAAGTTATAGGCGTTTAGTTAGTTACATTAAGTGGTGTAATTGTTTAACTTTTTATTTTTGGTATACTAATAGAGTTATCTACGTCTCTTCCGGAAACTGTTTTAAGTTGTAGGTAAATACTATTTTTGAGAGGTCTTTCGTCCTTATCTTCCTTGTATGGAGTTGTATTATTTTCGATATATACTGTTTGGGTGTCGTTTGTAATAGGAGTTACCACTTTTTAACTTTCGTAAAGGGGATTTCAGTCCTTGTTCTGTTCCCACAGGTGAAAGTGGCGATGATAAGTTGTATCAAGACCTTCAAAACCGGTGTCGTTAGTCTCGTCTTTTTCTTTATTTTCCTTAGGTTTAACCTTTTCTTCTTCATTTTGAGAGTGACAAACGTCTACTGTACTAGGAGATGTACCTTTTGGGATTTCTGAGGTGGTCTTTTAATGATCTCGATTAGTTACTTATATCATTTCAACGTCCTATATTTTAGTTGTGTGTCTTTAGGGAACGTAAGGATATGTGCTTATTACTCTTTCATCTTTTTCTTTAATTCCTTTGTTAAGGTAAGTGGTAACGTTGCTTTTCTTATTTTATGAATCCTTATATAGATGGATTTCTTTGATTTCTGGATATATATCTTTTGATATTTTGTGACTACTTTCTTTAGTTTCTCCTGTGATTATCTACCTCTTTATATGGTACAAGTACCTAGCCTTCTTAGTTATATCACTTTTACTCATATGATGGGTTTCGTTAAATGTTTAAGTTACGTTAGGGATAGTTCGATGGTCGGTGTAAAAAGTGTCTTGATCTTGTTTATTAAAGTTCTAAACATACCTTTATGTTTTTTGGAGCTTATCGGTTTCGTTAGAACTCTTTCTTCTTACCTTGACCTCCTTAGTTGAACGGACTGAAGTCCGAGATGATGTTTCGGTGTCAGTAGTTCTGTCATACCATGACCGTGTTTCTGTCTGTATATCTAGTTACCTTGTTTTATCTTTCGGGTCTCTATTTAGGTGTGTGTATACCTGTGGAATAGAAACTGTTTCCTCCGTTCTTATATGTTACCTCATTTCTGTTAGAGAAATTGTTCACCACGACCCTTTTGACCAGTTGGTGAACATTTTCTTACTTTGATCTAGTGAAAGATTGTGGCGTGTGTTTTTATTTGAGTTTTACCTAATTTCTAGATTTACATTCTGGTCTTTGATATTTTGAGGATCTCCTCTTGTATCCGTTTTGTGAGAGTCTGTATTTAGTGTCGTCCTAGGAGATACTAGGTGGAGGGTCTTAAGACCTTTATTTTCGTTTTTATTTGTTTACCCTAGATTAATTTTAATTTTCGAAGACGTGTTGTTTCCTTTTATATTCGTTCCACTTTTCTGTCGGAAGACTTACCCTCTTTTATTATCGTTTACTTCGTTGACTGTTTGTTGATTAGAGTTTTTATATGTTCGTTGAATACGTCGAGTTAAGGTCTTTTTATTTGCTGGGTTAGTTTTTTACCCGGTTTCTTGATTTATCTGTAAAGAGGTTTCTTCTGTATGCCTACCGATTGTTTGTGTACTTTTCTACGAGTTGTAGTGAGTAATAATCTCTTTACGTTTAGTTTTGGTGTTACTCCATGGTGAAGTGTGGTCAGTCTTACCGACGCTAGGTTTTTAGACGTTCGTTATTTACGACCTCTCCCACACCTCTTTTCCCTTGGGAGGATGTGACAACCACCCTTACGTTTGATCATGTCGGTGATACCTCTTGTCACACCTCTAAGGAATTTTTTAACGTTTATCTTGATGGAATACTGGGTCGTTAGGGTGACGACCCGTATGTGTGGCTCCTTTGGTCTTAACTTTCTCTGTGTACATGGGGTTACAAGTAGCGTCGTGACAAATATTATCGGTCCTGTACCTTTGTTGGATCTACAGGTAGTCGTCTACTTACCTATTCTTTCGACACCATGTATATGTGTTACCTCATAATGAGTCGGCAATTTTTCTTAAGTAAACTTAGTCAAGACTACTCTACCTACTTTGACCTCGGCTAATATGTCTCACTTCATTCGGTCTTTCTTTTTGTGGTTATGTCATATGATTGTGTATATATACCTTAAATCCTTCTACCGTTACTGCTGGGACATACGTTCTGTCCTTTTTTCTGTGTCTACACATATTGCCTGAAAACCTGAGTCTCCCTCTCCCTCTCCCACCCTACTAAACCCTCTTACCGTAAGATTGTACATATGATAGTACATTCTTAACTTAGCGGTCAGATACAGACTGCGTCCTATGTCGTACGAACCCCGACCACGTACCCCTACTGGGTCTCTCTACAATACCCCTCCCTCCACCCTCCCCCCAAGTACAAACCCTTGCGTACATTCTTAATTTCTAAAATTTTAAATTTTTTATTTTTTTATTTTTTTTTTTTCTTTTCTTTTAATACGAGAAATCTTTGTGGTCAGAATGGGAACAATAAAAAAGAATTAGTTATAATTCGTCGGATTAGTACGACTAAGATTGAACAGTTACTAAACAGACACCAAATAACTGAGAGGTTATGTCATAACCTTTTAGTGGTAAAAGTAGAATTGACTAAAAGTAAGATAAACCTAACGTAATAAATCACAATCGTTACACGTTTTTAGTCATTCTACTCTTCATCATGTCTCACAATGAACCACTAATTAACCTCTTAATTGAAATCTTTCCCAGTTAAGTAAACATTCATACAAGGGTAACACTACGGGAAATGGAGTAATTAACATTGAAAAGATTAGGTATCCTGTATCTATTACTTGTAAATCTATTACACCTGGGAATTCAAAAGAAACGTAACAAGAATCAGTAACAGTCGGGTTGTAAAGTAGGTACTAACTAGTCCCCTACAGATATACAGTGGTGTGTCTTTGTTTTCAATAAACTACCGAGTTTAAAAATAATTCCATCATAAGGTTGTCACTCTTTAATAGTACCATGAATCTCTGGGAGTGTTAAGACTAGGTTCCGTACGTCGAATAACTATTATAACGTTAACAAAGTCGTCACCTCTACAGGTTAAGTTCGCAAGTATTGACACTTCATACGTCAAAATCCATAACAATGGTCGACGGGCCAAGTAGGACAATCTTTACGTTAGTCTCACTTTAACAGACGAACCGTGTCAGGGTCAAGTTACTAGTGGTTGAGTTAGTCTTTCTTGAGACTACTAGACTTTTAGGTCTCGAGACCTAGGAACGGGATTGAGAAGGAGATTGATACTCATCTTGAAGCATTTGGTGAAATATTGATGTTAGTAAAGACAAAGAGATATACGGTTTGACCTATTATTAGACAACGAAGGATTAGGTACATTATCCGACTTATTACTGGGAAATACTACAGGTACAGGATTTAGGGGGTCTTGGACCTTCGAATGTACAATTTTCATTACAAGTATACACTAATCTCTAAACCCCTACCCCTATAAAATAGGACCTAGTAGGTCGACCCAGGTTACATTAGTGTTTCCGGGAATCTCTGTCCCCCTCGTCTCACTCGTCGTCCTTCGTTCTCCAACCTCACTACACTTCTTCCCCGGTACTCGGTTCCTTTCGTGTGTCGGAGATCTTTGATTTACTTAAGAAGGGATTTTGAAGGGTTACCTGGTGTCGGGGTGACTTAGAACTAAAATCTGAAGACTGGAGGTCTTGACACTTTTTTATGTAAATACAACAAAGCTCAGTAGTTCAAAAACCACTAACCGTGTCATCGTTATCCTTTAATTATGTCACATATCTACTGTTCCTCATAGTTATCGGGTCATCTAAACTCTAGGGAGTCCTTTCAGTTTGCTTCGTAAAGTTTCGTTCTACTATGTAATCTAGTATGAGACAAGTAAACACACGTACACGATTCAGTGAAGTCAGTACAGGGTGAGAAACACTGGAGTACCTGACATCGGACGGTCCGAGGAGACAGGTCCGTTCTTATGTACCTCACCCAACGGTACGGTAGGAGGTTCCCTATAAGGGCTGAGTCCCTAACGTGGGTAAAGAGAATACAGAGACCGTAACCGTCTGTCCGAGAAATTGTGATCACGGTGGACCTTTCGGTATCTATTAATTATTTTTAAGGTATTTAATAATTATAATCCATCAATCTTATCCTTTTTCCTCAGGTTTTACCGTCACGGATTTTCTGTTTCCCTTTTTGGGTACTTTTGTTTTCTTTTAGGTGGATGGACTCACTCTTGGAGTCCACTTTATTTATGTGGGGAAAGGACCGATCGACTTAGATGTATCCCGTCCGAGTCGCCCCTCCTCTGCTTTGGACATTTTTCTCCTTCGGTTCTACCCAACACCGGAGAGGAAACCCCAACCGGTCGGGAGTACGGAGTTCCCACATGATAGGAAACAATCGGGTTATTTTGAGACTCGACATTGACTCGACAAATTGTGACCAATCAGGTGGAAAAGTTTAGAAACAACTCCACTCTGTCTTGTGTCCTTTAATGTGTGAAAGGGCTGTATTTGTGAATACTTGACCCTAACCTACAAAGAGCCAAAAATGCACGAAATTTTGTTCACCCTTTTAATTTTAGGCTCCACCGTACTTGCAGAGGTGAAAGAACTAATACAGTGTCCGTGAGGGACCATTCCACGTTAGATGAATAGTGAGGACACTGGAAGTTAGTAGTCGATACGACGGGGTAAATCGGAGAATGGAAAGAGGGAAAAATGAGAAGAGGAGAGTATGAAGAACGAAAAACTTTTCCATTGACTACGGGAAACAGTCTTTTGTTTTGGTTTACATGAAATTAGAAACGAAAAGAAACAAAAACAACAATATTAATGATTTTCTTACGACAGATATGGACATCCGTATGTATTACCAGATGGACCCTCTTCGACGGGAAGACGGATTTACAACTTGATTTCACGGAAACAAGTCCCCCCACCGTCGAGTCTGTAAGACGGGGACACGTGGACACTTACCGACGTCTTTTCTTCTTTAATTGTTAGGGCAGGAACTACGACCGGTTCGGTTCTCTGTAAAACGTACTGATCACCAGAAAAATGAAATGAAGGAGTAGAGACGGAGAAAAGACAAGATATTTTCTTTGACCGTAGGTCTGGGGTTATTCTACCTTGAGATCCCGTGATCGGCCGTTAGAAAAATCTGAGGGTCGAAAGGTTTATTTCAATGATAAGGAACGGAGTTGTGGAAAAGAAGACTAATAGTCGGACAGTACGTCACTCGTCTGGGTCGAACCGAAAGCATTGTTTTTGTTTTGTAATTTTTCTTGGACTTTAACATTTTAGAAGTCCCGTTAGACGAGTCGTATATTCGTCGATCAGGGTGTACATTTTTCTTACCCTACTTTCGTTCCCTCTCGAACTTTATATGACATTTATGAGTCTGAAGTTTGAACCTTCAGGTGCTTCCTTTCCGTAGAGGGTGTAATAATTAAAAGACCAGTAGTGAAGAAACCGATCTTTATTTGACTAAGATTTCGGTTAGTCAGAGTACACCGTATCCTTATGATTGTCCTGTCTTCAATAATGAAACTCACAATACATATCAAGGACTTGAATACTTCACACTACAACACTAAATATTAGTCTTTATATATGAACCAGAAGAAGGGGAACGACCGTGTCTCGAGAATTTCGGTAACCTTAAAGGATTCACAACTCTCGTTGGTTCCACAGAAAACAATACAATTACTCCACTGAAAACCTTTCGAAAGGTTCCATTGGATTCCTCATCCGGACCAACGGTCATTTCCGTTGGATCACTAATCTCCTAACCTTGAAAGTCGGAGTGAGGAGTGTAAGGTGGAGGTCCCTCTCCTCACTCCCATTTCTAACTTAAAATTTTAGTTTCCGGTTACTAAATTAGTTAGTACCCTAGCTGTACATGTTTAACGCTATAAATCTTACCTATTGTTTTTCAGAATAACATATCGTCCCCTTGAAACGAGTTTCAGTACACCGTCGTACCTACACTCCCCTCCAACCCCCTCTTTCCTATGTACACATACACACCGACTCAGGGAACACCAGATTGACTTTGATAGTGTTGTAACAATTAACCGATACGACACGAAACAACGAGTCGACATAGGTTGAAAAACGTTGGGGCCTCTGAAATCGGGTAGCCCGAGACAGGTACCCTAAGAAGTCCGTTCTTATGACCTCACCCAACTGTGTGGGAAGAGGTCCCCTTGAAGGGTTGGGTCCCTAGTTTGGGTCCAAAGGGCGTAACGTCCGTCTAAGACGTGATTGACTCAGTGGTCCCTTCGGGGTATGAGACTGTATTTCATTTTCACAACGTCCTTCCCCCTGAGGAAGGTTCCGGACTTTGGACCGAGAACAGATTGTGAGTCTTTACTTAACAGACTCCTCTGTGTACACGACTGTTTCGTTCTCTAAAATAACCCTTTCCCGTGGACCCACCTCTCGTCGTCCCATTCCCTTGGGTCCTCTTTTCGAGACAGTGTACCGAAATACCACTACCCCAATCAAAGGCCCAACAGGAATCGGTTAGTAAGACTGAGTCTCAGGAAAGACCACCACGTGCGGAACAAGTCGGTTCTACCTACGGTCACTCTTCCTAAGACCCTCCACCAGCCTGTACACCACAGAGGAAAACTGGAAAGGACTTGAGAAGGTCAACCACCACCGAATAATCAAGGCACAAGGAATGGTCCTGGAGGACAGTATTTTATTGAGTACGTTTACCAATGATACCACGGACCGGTCTCACCCACCAAAGTTAGTCACACGAAGGGGATTGTTTTCAAATTTCTTTATTTTCCTTAAATCTTAATTTTATTTTTTTTTGTAACTCAAGTTAGTAGTTTCTGACTACTAAATTAGTTATTATGGATACATTTGGGTCTTCCTGTCTCTAGTCTCTAAAGTCCAACCACTTGTACACCTCTAATTCCCTTTTACCGTGTGGACCTCTCCTGTCCCACGAGACTTGGACAAGGGTGTACGGTACAGGTTACATAGAGAAGTAGACCGATGAGTAGATATAGGAAATAGTATAGAAGTTATTGGACCATTCAACAAAAGGACTCAAAACACTCCCCGAGGGGACTACCGAGTCGTCCCTTTCTTAAACGGACGTTACGTCTTCTGTGTCCAACCTAGGGACTGATCCCTTCCAGGGGACCTCCTCCTTTACCGTTATGTAAGGTCATAAAAACGGACTTTATAGGGTACCTTTCTCCTCTGAAAACCCGATTTCAGGTACTTCAACGTTTGTCAATCTGTACCGACTCGTTGATTCGTGTACCCTCAAAACACTCGTTAAGGTCGTTTATTAGTTTAGGTTCCCCCTCCTCCGATATGCTTGAAGGTTAAACATCAGTTCAATCTTCGACACCCATCGGACCCCTGGTTAGCGAACGTTAACCGTAGACTTCATCCCCCTTCAAAGGACCCTGACTCTTGTAATGAACCCCCTAGACTACAATAAAGGTCCATCTCTCACAATGTTAACTCAACTTAACATCCTGTGGACCGACCACAGGGTCTAAACGAACTAAACCCCTTTTATGGGATGGGTAAAACCCACCCTTCATAACAATCAAGACAAAGAGATCTTTTGTGACTGTTTGTGTGACCGATTTAATCTTAAGGAATTAATTGTCACTTTTTCGTTTAGTATCGTGTTATAACATTGTAAGAATACAAGACTGGTGAGACTCGTTAAAGTCTACAGAAATTCTAAAGTGGTTACTATAATACTTTTTTTTATTTTTCAATCGTTTTGATTTTTCTAATTAGACGGAGTGGAGACATGGTGTTGGGTTACACTATAAAACTCTAGATTAGATATTTTAGGTGGAGTCCTTCTGACGAAACTATAATGTTCATAGTTGTATCTTAATCGGATGACATCATAAGTATATGGAGTGTGGAAAGTTACCCGTCGTGATTTCACGAACCAACATCGTATATTCAACCGGAAGTGGACACCGATTCGGTATTTCTTAGGAGGTCGTCACGTACTCTTTGTCACGAACCCAGTCCTTCTAGGGGACCTCCTCCCGTATCGTTGGGTGAGGAGGTCATCCGAAGGGACTTTTTAGGGTACCTGTCTCCTCGGACCACCCGATGTCAAGTATCCCCGTGTCTCAGCCTGTATTGACTCGTGGGTTCGTGTCTTCTATTTGACTCTATCTTTTTCTTCTGCGGTTGTCGGAGTACAAAATTTCTTTTCGAAACGGTTAACAAAGGTTATACATATGAAGTACAAATGGAATACTTGTAGATTTATCGTACCGTGACTTTCATAGAATTATCTGTGAATGAATAAGGTCACGAGAACGGACCTCTTAGGGTCCCTGTCTCCTCGAACCACCCGATGTCAGGTGCCCCAGCGTTTCTCAACCTGTGCTGACTCGCTGAAGTGTGTGATTGAAAGAGTAATGAAATTCTTCTTTTTCGCTTAATATAAAAAAGAGTAATGTTTGTATCAATGGTAAAAGTATGACTTCAGACAAGGGAGAAGACCAACAAGGGACTCCATCCAATGAATTATGCCCACCCAAGGTTTCTTTGAAAAGACGAAAGAGAACCTTGTAACCGGGGACACGATGGAAACCCTAACAAAGTAAGGACTCCGTTCTTCACTACAAATAAGAAAGTCCAGACTCAAACTAAGACTGGCACATTCTTGAGATTAGGTGATAGTTCCGTATTTTAGAAGATCGTCAATGAAACTTTTGTTTTAGACGAAAAAGTAATTTTAGGTAATAGTAGTGTCGATTTGTTTTTACTAAGTCCGACTGAGACTATACGAATGGAGTTTTGACCTAAAAAAGTCAATTATACAACAGATTTTGAATTTACATACTTGTTATGTCAAAAGTCCTTTTGTAAACACTTTACATATACGACGAATACATCAAATATATTTGTTGGTTCTGCTTATTCCATTAAAACAAGGTTTACAGTTTCCTGACAGGTTTTACAAGAATAGAGATTTATAACGACAAGAGAGTGAATGGGTAAATGATTTTAAATACCCATACTTGTTATCTTAAAAGACCTCTTGAAGTACTAAGACGTTTTCGACTTACTTTCAATCCGTTGTTTATCATGTGTCACTCAAATGAGGTTTTTGTTTCGTAATATGGTCAATGTTATAATAACTTATTCTAATTCAATTCTTTCTTTTCTGTTTTCTCCGTATTCTTGAACCCGGACCGGAGGAAAGTGGTTTATACTTCTAATTCACAATCCTTCATCTTATAAAACTCGTTCAATTACCCACCTTTACATACTATCACATAATTTCTATATTATATTAAGATTCCTAAAAAGGAGTGAGGTATATTTGTATTGGTGTTTTCAATCTATGTTACTAATGAGAGTAAAAGTCCTACTACGTTGACTCCACCATTTCAATAAGTTCCTGTACATCGACCACTCACAGTTCCGGTCCTAAACTGGATCAGGAAGACAGGAGTCTCAGAGTAAGATCTATCCCGAACGTACGTTCTAACAATTCAACGAGGTCAGTTAGGCTGAGAAACACTGGGATACTTGAGATCGGACGGTCCGAGGAGACAGGTACCCTAAGAGGTCCGTTCTTATGACCTCACCCAACGGTACGGAAGGAGGTCCCCTAGAAGGACTGGGTCCCTAACTTGAGCACAGAGAATACAGAGGACATGACCGTCTGTCCAAGAAATGGTGATCGTGGTGGGTCCTTCGGGTCTATCTCAAATATGTTAAGTTATTACATGTTTATTTCCTTTTCCACTTCTGTTCAAAAGAAAATAAATTTAAACCCACGATAATTCAAATAAAAGTATTTTGTTTCACTCTGTTTTTAATTCATTGAAGGTTCAGTATTTATAATGGTTAATCTGATGTTTTTGAATTGTTGTTGTTGGGGACCCGTTACCGAGTCGTTCAACCTATACGGAACCCCAGTAGACGAATTGTTGACCTCATTGAAAATGACAATTCCTTAGAAACACCAAGTTCCGTCTATATTGTCCCATCCTTGTCGTTGTTTCACTTACAATAGAAATTCATTTTACCTTTAAAGATAATATTGTGATACCTTGAATAAAGAAATATTAATTTTGAATTAAGGTACATACAAGGCAATATTATTTATAATTGGTTAAGTTTTTTTTTTTTTTCTCTACAGACCCACCAATTACCGTCCTCAGAACGTCTTGGTCTCGGAAGAGACTTTCATAATACATTATAATTGGGAGGAGTCGACGGTCCGGAGAGGTGACAGGGGACATTCTAAATACCTATAAGAACTCGGAAGAGAAAAGTAACAATTAAGTACAGGTCTTAGATATCGTCAGAAATAAAGTATTACTTTACTACAAGAGACCAATGATGTTATTTATTTGAAGGAACCGATCTCACCTTTTATTCTTAAAGTACAATTTATTATCTTATGTCTTAGGGTACGATTTCATTTGGTAATCTTATTTTAATCCAGGTAACCTTTTCTTAAGGTATACCTTATTTATACTTAACATACGAATCAGTGAGTCAGCCCTGGTTCAGAAACACTTGGAAACCTGACATCAAGTGGTCCGAGGAGACAGGTACCCTAAAAAGTCCGTTCTTATGACTTCGGAAAAGGAGGAGGTCCTCTAGAAGGGGTTGGGTCTCTAACTTGGGTCCAGAGGACACGGGGGATCTAACGTCCGTCTAAGAAATGAGTGACGCGGTAGTTCCTTCGGGAATTTGTACGTAATCGGACTCAATGTAAGAAGTTTAGAATTAATAAAATAGTGTGTGACGAACGAATTGATACGACTTTTATGAGTAACATAGAGTTGGAACACAATTCTGAATGTTTTTTTTTTTTTCTTTCTTTATTTTGTCTTTACGGTACCGTCGTACTCAGTAAAGGATGTTAAAATTTTTTCAGAAAATAGACTTTTTCTGTAAACTTTATTACTTTGCTCCACTGTCGCTACTTTTTATGTACTGTTTCTTATAAGTTTCATCTTTGTTACGAAACCCAAACCAAAAGAACAAAAACAAACAAACAAACAAACAAAAAATCAAACTTACAAATTATTGACAGATCTATGAGTGATCTTCATTAGGTAGACTTTCGGACTAAGAAGATACTAAAGTCACATCTTGTGTTTCAGACTTCGTGTTTTCAACGAATCATTTATAAATGATTTGATTTACTTACTGTTTACAAAAAGGGAGTTTATATCCCGTAGTGAGTTTAAGTGATCGTTTCGTACATTCAAAATGGGTTCACCTTTCACTCTAGTATTATAGTATCTTAAAACCTTTTCGTACCTTCGTGTACTCCAAAGAAAGAACCACGGGTTCTTTTAAAATCCAACATTCCCTCTTTTCATGTGTAACTCTCATAGACTTAGGATAAGAGTTCAAAGGGGGAGGGGGTCGGTACACGTAAAAAGACTATAAAATTTTAAGTTTCAAAGGAAAGGGAAGTATAACCTTACTGGTAGGTCAGACAAGTGGTCTACGAAGAATATGGTCGAGAACAGTCTAGAGCCGTGTCTTCATAGTAGAGAACCTATCCCGAGGAAAGACAAGAAGGAAACGTGTATTTAATTTTCAAGTAACACAGACTTGACATTCTTTTAATATCAAGTTAACATTTCTTATTACGGTTGAAGTCTTTTTACAAATTTAGTCTTTAATTCATCTTTGATTATAAGATCCCGAGATTTTTATCTCTTAATATTCAGTTTCTATATAATAACAATAGAAATTTACATTACCGAATTAACTTCCTACAATTTTCCTACCAGTTCCTGGATGTCGTTTATATAGTTTGGAAGACTGACGATAACATAGTTATCAAAGTAAGAATATCCTAAACGTATCGAAATTTACGTTGTTATGAACTCTGTCCAGTATAGACGTTAGTGGAATAGTAAATTTTGGAATAGTCCTAATGATTAGTGAACTGTTCAGACTCTTAGTTTCGTCGATAGGGTCCACATTTCCTTTATGTCATAGTTTTTATCAAATTCCTGAGTTTCTATTTTAGATATATATAGTTGACCTAAACTCGAGAAAGAGAAGGTATTTCCAAAACACGTTACAATACCTTGTAGATATATAACGTCAATGTACTAACGAAATATGAAGGAAAATCGTACACAGAAGGTGCACCAGTCCTTTTCGAAGACAAAGGAGTCCAGGGTAAGTCTCGAAACGTACTTCGAATAAAATACAAACATATAATTTATAACGGAACTCGGTAGAAATGTAAACGATTGATGTGAGAAACCGGTATAATCTTATTTGTTCTGCGTTCGTTATCAGGCATCTACCCCGATTAATCAACGTCTTCATGATTATAAGATTTTATTCGACATGACATCTCGTCATAGGTAAAACAACCAAAAGGCAGAGATCTATGTTAATTTTTCTTTTTTTCTGTTAATTTAGACCATAAAAAGAGCCAGACGTAACAACTGGATACTTCGAGGTAAGAAGGTGGTCGTTCGAAACGTTTGGTGATCAAAGACAAAAATAAATTATACAGGTTTAGACTAAATTGTCTTGAATCTCGGTAAGGTCGTGTAGTCCGTGCTTTTCAGGGAAACTAGAAAAACGGTGAAAATTCTTTGTAGACGTAGAAACATTTCTGGAACATCCTTCTCGGTTTTCAACCTCTTGTCTATCAGAGTACGTTCTTCTATCTTAACAATCTCTTTGGTTGAGAAGAACAATCCCAGGGTCTCTGGACTTGTCTTCCGACCGTCATTGATCCCGATATTTGTGGTTCAACAAAGGTTCTTGACCTTAACTCTTCACTGGTTAAGGTAGTAAGGTAAAATATTCTGTCGGACTATAGTAAGAGTTTCCTCCTGTCTTACCATTCTAACCAAAATTCTAATAGGTTTGTAAACGAAGGGTTATTCCTTTACTGTTGGTTTTTTTCAAGGATAAACCTGAAACGGCAAAAAATCGAAAATTTTTATTTAAAAGTTGGAAAGAAACAGTTTTCGAGAGACAACACAAAATAAGGTAGACCCAAAGTAAAGGTTCTCTTTTCTGATCGGACGCATTTATGGGTATATAGAGCCACACACCCCCATTTGTGTCAGTTGACAACGTAGACGGATGTTCCAAGATTCGGGTGATTCACGAATCTTTTGGAGACGTATAAGGGATCGAGGGAAGTGCACAAACTTGACTCGACTTGAAAAAACACAAGGTCTATTTACGCCCTCACACGGTACATTTTATGACAAGTTTGTGAAGAAAACTCGTCTCACAACGTTTACTGTTCGACTTCTTAGGCTCTGATCGAGTCTACACGACCAATTCTCTCTCGGGACTCCCTTCGAGGTTCTGGACCCTTCTCAATCGGAGATAGAGGGTAGGACGAGGACCAGACAAAGGAAAGGGTGCGTCCACCTTTGTCTCGTGACTTACTTTCTTTTTCGTCTCACCGTCTACTATCTGTCGTCTTCAAAAGGTAGTATCGGAGTAGGTCCAAAGATCGTGTACAACATCTAACTCACAAGGTACTTCGGGCTCTCCGTACTTGACTTGTCCTGGAACCCGGTTTTGAGGAGTACCAAATAACTTTTGTAAAGGTCCAGAACCTTTACATAGGATTCTCCTTAAGGATAGTAAAGACCTTTTCGGTCCGTTTGATTATTCAAGACTCTTGGGTTACCGGAAGGGAGAGGGGAAAATCGTTCTTTCTGTTTCGTCAGTCAGGTCTGTCATGTATAAACTCTTATTCAGTGAAAGTCTTAAATTTACTCTTCTATGTTTCAGAATATTTTATAGGATCTCATCAGACCTAAAAGTAAATATATCTATATGTATATATATAAATGCATCAATTACGTCGTGTCTGACTCTTCGTTTTTTTCTTTTTTTCACGTGTAAGATTTGATACGAGGGGAGAGTTCCTTCCGATGATTTATCAGTGACTCTACAAAGGTCTAAGATTTAATGTAACAATAAAGTAAAATACAAATAGTTTAAATAGCTTTATATAAACTCCTTACTATTTGACGTATGCAAATTCATATGGTACTTTAATCGAAACTGTCTACGTGTGTGGGTACTTTGGTGGTTGTGTGAGTTTTTCGTCTTATAAAGGTACTTGAAGTTTATTAAAGACCACGGGGAAACATCAGTTAGGGAAAGAGATGGAAGTTGGGTCGGTTGGGGACTAAACGAAAGACAGTTAAACATAAATACCTTTACATTAATACGTCATACATGAGACTACAGACCGAAATAAGTGAGTCATATTACTAAAAACTCTAAGAGGTACACTACCGTACGTGATCATTTAAGAATAACAAAATAAGAAGATTACTGTATAAATGACCACGAATCCAATAATTAATCCAATAAAGATCAAACCGCGGTAAAACTTATTTTGACGATACCTGTACGTGTGCGCTCAGAGACACACAAAGAAGACACATTCATGTATCTCACGTTATCTACCCACTTACGATCAACATGTAAATTTTAAGATTCTTTTACGTTTTATCAAAAGGTTCCACCGATAGGTTAAGATATAAAAGGAATACTTATTAAGATATAAGGTGTAAGAGTAGTTGCGAATCATGCTAATCAAAAAAATTGAAGTAGGTAAGATTACACACATCGAGAGTAAGGACAGACATAAAAAGACTACTGATTCAATTCGTAGAGTACACGAATACTGGTAATGAAATAGAAGAAAACACTCCACAGTTACTCCAGTAAAAATAGTATAAATATTTCAACAAAGACGAAAATAACAACTTAACATTTTTAGTAAATACTTAAAACCAATACTCAGAAAACCGTCTATGTGTATGACGTTTATAAAAGGGATTGGAAACCATACAAAAAAATTTAAAAGAATTGGTACATAAAACTTGTCTTTTTGTTCTAAATTATCATTTCGATTTAAATTACATAAGAGAGACCAAATACGAAAAACATGGGCGTTTAACGTTCCTAAAAAAGGGAAAAAAAGAATATTATCTATCTTTTCAAAAGGTTCATCATAACTCTTAAGGGTTTCTGGAAAGTGTCTTGAAGGGAGTTAAAATCGTAGAACATATAAGCATAATGTCAATAGTTCTGATTCTACGATTCTGACCATTTTATGATAACTGATTTGACCTCGGAATAAATATAAAGTAGTGAAAAATATGAATACAGTTAAAAGAAAAAAGTTGACTTCTTATCAATCAAATATTATCATATAATCATAATCAATATGTTATATCACTAAGAAAAGAAAGAAAAAAAAAAAATTTAAGTTTGATCCCTAACTTAAGTACCGGGGACGTAACCTTCGTGTCTCAGAATTAGTGACCTCCGGTCCTTTTAGGGAGTTTTTGAATGTATGAGGTAAATTTCACTATTATTTTATAATCGATACAAGGGACACGATATTATGTAGAACATCGAATAATCTAATATGAACAATTATCATCTAGTAGAGAAGGTTAAGGGATGGGGATAGAACGGGGAAGGGGGAAATGAAAGGTTCTCAGTGATCATTATAACACACACCCATTCAGACACATGTACACATACATTTACACAAAGGAGATCTCAAATATCAACAATGGACTAATTTCCAGTCAGATGATACCGAAAAAGATGGTGCAATTTCCGTCTTTATGGGGGTTTGAGATAGTAAATTATATCGTTATTTGCACACAAGAAAACGGATTGATATGACAAAGTTTACAATGATTAATGAACCGAAATAAGTAAAAGGATATTACAATTATAAATTCTAGTACCGTAGACCAGGGTAGTGAAGTACCCTTTATCTACCCCTTTGTCACCTTTGTCACAGTCTGAAATAAAAATCCCCAAGGTTTTAGTGACGTCTACCACTGACGCGATACTTTTATTTTCTACGAATGAGGAACCTTCCTTTCAATACTGGTTAGATCTATCGTATAAGTGTTCGTCTCTGTAATGAAACGGTTGTTAGACAGATCAGTTCCGATACCAAAAAGGTCACCGGTACATACTACACTCTCAACCTGACACTTCTTTCGACTCACGACTTCGTAACTACGAAAACTTGACACCACAACTTCTTCTGAGAACTCTCAGGGTCAGGTAAGATTTCCTCTAGTCAGGACCCACAAGAAACCTTCATGACTACGATTTCGACTTCGAGGTTATGAAACCAGTGGAGTACTCTTCTCAACTGAGTACCCTTTTCTGAGACTACGACCCTCCCTAACCCCCGTCCTCCTCTCCCCTGCCGTTTCCTATTCTACCGACCTACCGTAGCTGCTGTTTCCTATTCTACTGACCTACCGTAGTGGCTAAGTTACCTTTACTCAAACTCACTTGAGACCCTCAACCACTACCTGTCCCTCCGGACCGCACGACGTTCAAGTACCCCAGCGTTTCTCAGCCTGTGCTGACTCGCTGACTTGACTTGACTCTAACAAGTGAGATGCATACCGGGAGTACCGAGTCACCATTTTTAAGGTGGACGTTACGTCCTCTGAACGTCCTCTACGTCCAAGTTAGGGACCTAGTCCTTCTAGGGGACCTCTTCCCGTACTGTTGGGTGAGGTTATAAGAACGGAACCTTTAGTGTCCCTGTCTCTTCGGACAATCCGATATCAGGATCCCAGTGTTTCTCAACCTGGACTGATTCGTTGATTTGTTGTTTCTCGTGAGTGTCGAATCGTTCTTAAAAGTGAATACGACAAAAGTTTATTGGGCACTTTTTCTCATCTATAAAAATTACAATCTCTTTTCTTTTAGCCCTAAAGTTTCTTATCTTTTATTGTTTTCTAGTGTGAACTATTCCTAAGTATACACACACGTCTCTCTCTTTTGAACAGGTAGAAATCTCGTCTTTGTTAGATTTCTTTGGAATTTCTATTGACATAGGTTCCTAAAAGATACTTTCTGACTTATCTACAAACCACTGAAAGTTTCACACGTTTTGACCAATTACTACCTCGGTCTTAAACTAGAATCAGAGTTCATAGTTTGATCATCCTTTCAACCGTATTTTTTTCGATTTTTCAAACATGACATCTTCCTTCCTGAAGATCGTTTTAAAAGTGTGATTTTACTGTTTGATTTCTTAACATGTAAGAGATAATTAAATGTCCGCAAATTCGTCTCTGACTTGAAAAATCCCTTCGACACCCTATATAACTTTAAACATACCCATTAACTTGATCTGTCGGTAATTACAAGGAAGGTCTGGTCTAGTAAGTACTGAACTGTTAAGTCACCGGTAATAGTGACGTAGACTTTCCCGGTAAGAAAGTCAGATTGAAATAGTGGAACTGTATAATCCCACATACAGAACTTCTTTATTAAAAATTTAACACTCCAATTACAAGAAGCATGAACCACGAACGACTCAGATGACTTCGATTCTTTTATAAAATCTTAAGGACAGGTATCGTCTGTATTTAAAGTGTTCTACTTTATTAAAATTATTTCAAACAGTAAATAAGAAGAAACGTTTTTTTTTTTTTTGGGATTTCAATACGAATTAATATTAATACTAGTTAACAATATAATTTGTTAGACTTACTAAAAGAAGAATATTTAGTTTGTGTATCTGAATGTGTACGTATATCTTTCTCTCTTAATACCTAATTTTAAAGAGGAACCTTTTTATCAAGAAACTTAAATAATTATATTTACACTAACTTTAATTTTAAAAGTCGGTTTCTCTTTTACACTTTTGACATTGAGACAACATGATCAAATATTAAGTCGAATTACCTAAGAACTCGGTGGGGAAAAGGTCATCCTGTTAACAAGAGTTTTCACACCAATTCTCTGGGGATCTTTAAGTGTTCTGGTAAAGTTCCCAAGACGGTTCAGTTTATTGAAGGTACTATTATTCCTCTGGAACAACGTAAAAATGAAAGTGAGCACACATTCACATGTCATGTAAAAGGGGTTTTGATATACAATACGTCCTACACAAGAAAATTACTTTTACCTTATGTGTGAACACACCTTATAAGGGTAAAAAAGACTTTGGATCAATATCGTATATTTATAAACGTAAAAGTATGTACGTGAATTAAAAAGTAATCATGAATGTGATAAAATAATGATAGTGAGTAAGTGGTTAATATGAAATAAGAAACAATCGAGTAATAGTAGGCTACTTAGAATGAAACTTTAAGATTTTAAGAAGAATATACCTTTGTTTTTTTCTTCATTTTTAAGAGACTAAAACTATTGAAATTTAAAAAAATTACAAAATTGAAAAATCAATAATAGATTTCTATGTATCGAGGATAAAATGTCATATTAACAAATAAAACTTTATTCCCTTTATATATAATATCAACCCCGACGGGACACCGAGTCGTCGTTTCTTATGTGGAGGTTATGTTCTCTTCGCCCGACCTAGGGACCCAACCCTTCTAGGGGAAATCTTCTGCAGATCATAAGAACGGACCCTTTAGGGTACCTGTTTCCTCAGACCACCCGACGTCAGGTTCCTCAGTGTTTTATTGTCCTGTTCTGATTCACTGATTTTTTGTTGTTTTACAATATAAACTCCTTGTTAATAACCTAATTTTTGTCTTCTGAATAAAAGTAGATGTGGATTTTTACGACTCTTTTTCTTTTGAGAGTACAATCTATCAATAAACTGATTACCTTCCCTTCTTAAAAGAGATTTCTTTGTAATAAGTTGTAAAAATTATAAGTCACGGTGAACACGAACCACGGTTTTTAAGTGCATTTTGTTCGAGAAAGGTCAACGAATAAATCGTAGGAATTGTCTATTTATATTCGTTTACTCACTCAGGTCGGTATAGACATCTAAGTAGGTGAACATTCCCCTTTCCTGTCAAGACGTCTACTCTATAATAGAGTCGAGGTGTAAACGTTCCTTTTAAAATTAAACTGTTATAGAAGGTTGTGGTTTTAATAGTGATCACAGTTACGGAAACGAATAAGAAGTAGTCATTCGTGACTCGTTGCAGTCACCAGGTTTTGATATAATTTGGAGTGAAGACACACGAGAAGACATCGGTTACCTTGTGCTACTGTAAGGGACATTCTACAAAGTCCCCGAGGAAATTGAGATCAAATTTTTTAGACATTCTTTATCAAAAGTAGTGAAAATCCCGGAGTACCTTCATGACACAGCTGAAAACGTCACTATCATGTTTTCGTTGTTACTCATTTTGAAGATCACGGGATCGTGTTTAGTTTCATCCCCATGGGTTGACATGATGACCAGTAACAAAAGAAGTGACTACCTGAGAAGGTTCATTTTATTTTATTATTACTATTACGGTCATAACTAATCCTTACATATCAAAGAACCGAGAGGAACTCGTGGATCCTATTACTTTAGACCCCGAACGAAAGAGGGAACTTTATGAATCACCTCCAAACTTCCAAAAGAGAGTCCTCAAAAAACAAATTATGCCATTCAGAAAAAATTTATGTATAAATAAATAAACCGACGTGGACCAGAATCAACACCGTGAATCAACACCACGTACCCTAAAAATCCACGTAGTACACCCTAGAAAACCCGAAAGGACCACCGAGTCACCATTTCTTAGGTGGACGGTTACGTCCTCTGTGTCCTCTGGACTCAAGCTAGGGACCCATCCTTTTTAGAGGACCTCTTCCTTTACCGTTGGGTGAGGTCATAAGAACGGACCCTTTAGAGTACCTGTCCTCTCGGACCACCCGATTTCAGATACCCTAGTCTTTCTCAGTCTGTACTGAACCGTTAGGTGTTGTTGTTTGTACTCAACACCGTACTCCCTAGATAAAGGGATTGGTCCCTGGTTTGGACCCGGGGGACATAACCTCGAGTCACAGAATCAGTAATCTGGTGGTCTGTTCAGGACCTTCACCAAAATTAAACCCTTCCTCTTCCTAAATCCTTAAGCTCTCGTACGACGACAGAAAAGTCTTAAGAAGAAGTATCAATTAACCATTTTTATTCTTACTGATTTAGGTAATTAGAAAAATACCTACCGATTGAATAATTTTTTAAAAAAGTGGTTTTAAGACATAAGAAGTGTTCATAACAAGATCCAAACGTCTGAAATAAAGACGAAGATGAACAAACAAACGACAAAATAACTAAAAATTTAAATAAAGGAAAGTTTTTATAAAATAAATAACAACGGAGAGAGGGTGATAACACAGGTATTCTTATCTCAACTACAAATACAAGATAAACAATGGGGTGACGGTATAAATTCTTCCCTTCGGGTGGAAGAATTTATACCGAGATAGATTACCCAATTTGAGTACATTTAGGTATAAATATCCTATGTACTTATTGGGTCTCTGTAATTGTTAACTCTTACTACTTGGACAAACGTCCCGTCGTCACATCTGTGTCACCCCCTTCCTCTCCTACCCTACTGAACTCTCGGATCGTACCTTTGCACAATGGTATACATTTTATCTATTGAGTACTCTTAAACGACACATTTTGTCCCTCGAGTTGGGTGACAAGACACTGTTGGATCTCCACTTTACCCTACCCTCTACCCTTCCCCGAAGTCCTCACTTCCTTGTATACATATGAACACCAAAATTAGTTTAAAAATTCCCTTTTTTACTTTTACAGTGATATCTACAATAAGTGACTGTAAAAGAACACAGGTTACGGAACCAGAGAAGACGATCCCTATCATTTTGTTCTAAGTCTGAATGGGACTAATCAGGATTTGTTGACACCCAGTCGAAACTAGACTAATTTTCGAGAAAAGGAAAATTTCTGTAACTTTTCAGAGAAGGATCTAGTGCCAATCGACATGAACAGAAATGTACGTACAGAAAGAGTGAGGTTGTGCAGGCGCCTTTGTAGTCTGTTATCAAGTAGACGAGGAATAACACAGACCGATAGGTGGAATGAGTGGAAGACCGACAGAAGTACTAAGGATCAAGAATTGTCTTAGAGGACTACCCACACTTCTGACCAAATCCTAGCGAAACATATATGTGGGGAACTAGGTGTCAAACCTCTTGATGTTTATATAATAGAATGTGGACACGAATGTGTAAGTATGTTTATGATTTATTTGCAATCCCCGAAGGAACCACCGAGTCTATCATTTCTCAGACGAACGTTACGCCCTCTGGATCCAAGTTAGAGACCCAACCCTTCTAGGGGACCTCTTCCCTTACCGATGGTAGGGGTCATAAGACCGGACCTCTTAAGGTACCTGACATCTCAGGTACCCTAGTGTTTCTCAGCCTGTGTGACTCACTGAAAGGGAAAGTGTAGAAAGAGACTAGGGAGTCGTCCATTTCTTGGGCGAACGTTATGTCCTCGGTGTCCTCTTCGTTGAAACTAGGAACCCAGTCCTTGTAGGGGACCTCCTCCTTTCCGTTGGGTGAGGTCGTAAGGACGGACCTTTTAGGGTACCTTTCTCCTCGGACCGACCGATGTCAGGTTTCACAACGTTTGTCAGTCTGTGCTAACTTGCTGTCTTAGTTAGTACGATTTACCATCCCTACTGTTAGTGGTTCTAGTTTGAACTTGTGAGTCCCGCTAAAAAAAAAGGGGGGAAATATCACTACGGTGAAATCCAGTGTGACCTATCCCTATCAAGGTGACCACTCCGAGAACTTCTTGTGTCCGCTAAAACGGGAAGGTGTAAGTGTTGTGTTGTGTAGTACAACACATTTATACCGATGTGATGGACTACATAATTATCAAAGGACATATCAACAAATGAAAATAATGAGAGTAGTAGTAGTGGTGGTAGTAGTGATAAATGTCGATATGGATAAACGATGAAGAAACGTAATATTTGTGTCGTACTTAAAGTAACAGAGTAATTTACCTTACTAGATTTTATAACTCACATGGATGTAAATGGTTTAGGTTATAATAAAAGGTTCGGTGGTTTAAGAAAAGGTAAAAATTTTTCCCTTAAGACTACAAGTCTCGTCTTTTCATTATAAAAGAATTACCGGGTGACACACAGTCACTACCTCGACCATTATTTCGGGATCAACAGACTGAGAGGTTGAGTCACGAGTTAACTTTAACATAAGAAGTGAGTTACTTTCGATTTACTCTTTCTTTTTCAACGTGTGACTAAGGTGTCCTATACAACACAGTTTGATTACAGTAGGTAAAGTGAGGAACGTTGGGTTCGTATGAAGTTCATGGTAAATGATTTACTGAACACTTCCAGTAAAGTACGTTGTTATGTTACAAACTTCAAAGATTCAATGGGTATAAAACTTTATAATTGTTATATAAAACACTCGAATGAGAGGGAGGTATTTTGATTATCTAGTGAATGGATGATCAAAAGATTATACCAATACTTCTGAATAAGTAAGCTTGATTATTATTTAATACATAATTCATCACTTCTTCCACAAAATTTTTCGAGGGGCCATAAATGGTTCATTATAGTGACATTAAATCGTATATGATAGAGTAACCTCCCGAAAGGATCACCGAGACACCGTTTCTTATGTGGACGTTAAGTCCGCTGGGGTCTTCTCCACCCAACCTAGAGACCCCGTCCTTCTAGGGGACCTCCTCCCGTACCTTTGGGTGTGGTCATAAGAACGGACCTCTTAAGGTACCTGGCTCCTCGGACCACCCGATTCAGGTATTTTAGAGTTCCTCAGTCTGTACTGTACGTACGTAAAGTAACTGTGTGGAACTTTTTGTCACTATAACCACAAATAATAATAAAAAAATGATAAGTAATTTCCATTTCGAAACTCGTAAGTTCATTAATTAATTGTCTTGGTTCAAAGTTTAAAGTGAGACGTCTCGTTGTAGAGGACATAACTTTTATTCCGTAATAAGATTTTGGGGAGTTAAAGTTTGGATTATTATTTATACTTTGACTTAAATTCTTTCTCTTTGATAGTAGTAGTAGTTATAGAAGACACACTAGGTCTTATGAAACGATCTCTGTGTCATTTCGTGCACATTAAACATCAAGTGTACGATTCGTCCATACGATAAAAAGTAGTCTTATTTTTCTTTGTAAATAATAAATTGGTGAAACTTTCTTAAATTATTTACGAAAGATTTTAAAAGTGGAATAAAATTATCTGTATTATACTTAGTAGTAAATTTAATTTACAATTTGTTACGTCTCTTAATGGAGTCAAATAATGTATATATACGTATTATGAATATGTAGAAAATACAACAATATTGTGTCGTGTTTTTTAAACAAAAAGTAGAAAATTTTTAAATAAATAAAAAATTAACTTCCTATTCACGAAGTGTCTTAACACAACCAAAGACGATTTGTAGTTGTACTTAGTCGATCTCCATATGTATATAGGAGAGGGAGAACTTGGAGGGAGGATGGCGGGAGGGAGATCCAACAATGTCTCCGGACCAAGCTAAAGGGACTCAGTCTCTTTTTCTTAAAAATTAGTGTTATTTTACAAGATATTTGTCTTCCTATATACAAACTATAAGTCGATATAAAATCAATTGCATATTTGAATACATCTTTAGTATAATCTTCCTTTTTTACAGTTTGTAAATCTTCTCTAAAGGGGTGTCATAGACTCTAACTCATATAAAACAAATAAAAGGAAATTTAAAAAAATTGAAAGTATTATGTGAAGTTTTTTGGTATGGGAAGTCTTAGTTTTATAACAAAATTTATTTGATTGGTTACGAAACTTGACTAAAACGGAATAATTATAAATTATCGTGGATATTTAATAACACCCTTCTATTTGATCTAAAATCTTAAGATGTCTTTTTTTAGAAATACGTTTATTACACAATACTCCATTCATTTTTTGTAGAGGTAATAATAAAGTATCTGACAGACACATGTGTTACGAAAAAGATGGTAAAAGAAAATAGTTAATTGGTAAAAGTTTAGTGAGTCCAGAAAACGTGTTTATTATAGACCTGTTATCAAACGATTAAAGGGTTTGAAGAAAAGATACTCTCACTAGGTATTAACCGGTCCGTTAACCTCTTAGAAGTCACCCAAACGACTTACTTTCCACGTCTGTCTTCTCCGATAGGACGAAGACCCCACCCATTCATCCAGGTCAACTCCACTAGTTCTTTCTTGAAACTCGTCGGATCCCATTGTAGTTTTGGAACTCACAGTATTAATCCGTGATTAGGGTTTTATTACTTCCTCCTCCAGGTTTCTGGTTGGAGTAAGTGTTGTGTCCAAACAAAACCCAGTCGAAACACTTCACAACTAAATTGTTATATACACGATTCTTCCCCGGTTGTACCTTTTGTTTGGAACTGTTAATGGAGGTCAGGAGTCTATGTAAATTTTTTTTTTTACACAAACGACTGACTATCATGTTGTCACCGTCTCGTCTTTTTGTAAAGATTCCTCAGTCAGGATCTCCTTTAGTCAGGACTTATCAGTAATTTTCTGACTCCGACTTCGACTTCGAGACTGTGAAACAGGTGGAAACAGGTGGACTACTTGGTCGAGTAACCTTTTCTGTGACTACGACCCTTTCTAACTTCTGTTTTCGTCTTCCCCCACCGTTTCCTACTCTTCCCCCACCGTTTCCTACTCTACCAATCCCTCGAAGTGGCTGAGTTGCCTACACTTAAACTCATTTGAGACCCTCTGTCATTTCCTGTCCCTTCAGACCGCACGAAGTCAGGTACCCCACCGTTTCTTAATCTCCAGTGAATCAGTGTCTTGTTGTTGTTGTTTAATAACCATCCACTCAAGGTCCCTGTTTCCACACAATATAAAATGTCAACACCTGTGTACCTACGATAATTATTTAATCTAATCTACATAAAAAACTTACATAAAAACTTTGTTTCTTATTAAATTCTATTAACCAACAGTGCCTAGAAAGGTTCTAAGTGTGTTTAAATTTTGATTATATTTTATACTACCGTCCGTGAAAATTGAAGTATCCAATATACCTTTATAATCTCTACTTTAAGTTTAAAACGTAATAGCTGTATGTCGAACTTCTAAATACAGGTCTATATTTTGAGGTTTCGAAATCTTCTATACGAACAATTTATTCCATCTGTAAATGTTGACCTCCTTTCTTTAGTAGTAAATTTATTAATGTAAAATTTTACGTATCGAACCTCCACCAGGATTCTACCACCTCCTCATCCTACCTTTCTAGTGAAAGAGGGGATGTTTAAGTAGTTTTCTTGTAACCTTGCGACTCATTTTAGGTGTTTTGTTGAAGACTTACGGCCGTCTCCTGTAGTCCGTGGGTCTTTTCGTCAGGTAACAGAAGCTTTCCTCCATCCTTTTTTATATTTTCTGTTTTTCTCTCTGTTTTTTCCATCCCTACCTCAAGGTAGGACCCTTCCCTCAAAATTTTTTCTCTCTTCAAAGGTTTGTGGTCCTTTGTTAGAATGACGGTTCAGACACCGTTCGGAACCTTCGTGTCTCCCGAATTGGTCCTCCTTTTTATTTATTTATTAATTAATTTGGGGTGTCTAATGCACGGGTTACTATTGAGGGGGTCACCTCTTCGTCGCGTCTGCGGACGTGGGTGGTGATCGGTCACTCCCGACCCGTCCCTCCGTGCCCGACGTAACGAATCTCATTCCCGGCCCGGACTTACGGAGTTCCCGTTAGACTCACTTGATTGAACCCGATCGTTTGGTCTGACACCCTATCGATGGTGCACTTTTCGGGATTGGACTCTGTGGTGGTCCGGGCGAGTGTCTTGTTTCTTGACTTGTCTCGATTCGGTCGACGTCTGGTAGGGGGAGGTCACTGTCCGTCGGTCTCGACCTTCCCCCGTTAGTGCCGGGGTCTCTCTGTAATAGATGGTTTGACGTTCGTCCGAAGAAACGATTGATTCTGAAGAACCCCAAGACCTGTCAGTAGTAGGAGGACTCTTCCACGTGGTCAACATGTGGGTCTTTTGACTCGTCCACCCTGCCCCCTCCGTTATTCAGTGTCGTTGGCGCGAGTGGTTTGTGGTCTAGTGGACTCGACGAGCCTGGACCCTTCCCACGTTTTGCGTCCGGGTTGGCTCAGATGCGGAGACTCTTGATGGGCTCACGGACTTGGACTCGTCGAATCTGGACCCTCCACGTACGTCGGGTCCCGGCCGGAACCTACCAAGGACCGCCTCGTTGGATCTCGGACTCGACACACCCGTCCCTTTCGTGTGTGCGACACTCGTGCACAGTTACAACAAACGAACGTCTCAGGGAGGGAGGGGTGTCGTCCGGACTTGTCCACTCGGATTTCTTCACAGGTGGTGGCGGGGGAACACAGTCCCACCTTTAATCTGTGACTTCTCTGGCCGTTTGTCTTCTTGGATTTTGTCTCCCTTGGAGGAACGTTCACTGTGCACGTTATCTAATTTTGGGATATCAATCATGGTTGATGTCTCCTTCCCCGGATATCTAGAACTCCTTATAATTGACCTAGTTCCTTGATAGGTTTTTACTTGACTGGGGTGTGACGGGTGTTGTGGTGGTCTCTTTCAGGATCTATATAAAAATGATAGTAAGAAATAAAAAAATAAATTTTTTTAAAATTCAGGAGATAGTAAGGAAATTAAAAGTAAAAATAATTGGATGATAATGAAACGTTTTTTTTCTCTTTCTCTCTGGGATAAAGAATTTCGTTTGAAGTATATCTATATATAAAATATTAAAAACACTGAAGAAAAAAGAAAATAACATAAAAACTTTTAGGTTGGAGATGAGATCTAAAAATTAGAAACGAAAAACCATAAACAATAGTTAAAACATGGAAATTCTTGGGTAAAAGTCATGAGTAAAAATGAACCCTTACTCTAATGACCGGACTGACGAGAGAGGGGGAAAGTCAAACAAGTCAAGTCAAGTCAAGTCAGTGAGTAAGCACAGGCTGAGAAACGCTGGGGTACTTGACGTCGTACGGTCCGGAGGGAGAGGCAGTAGTTAAGGGTCTCAAGTGGTTTGAGTAAAGGTAGTTCAGCCACTACGGTAGGTCGGTAGAGTAGGAGACAGAAGGGGAAGAGGAGGACGGGGGTTACGGAGGGTCGTAGTATCAGGAAAGGTTACTCATTTGAGAAGCGTACTCCACCGGTTTCATGACCTCAAAGTCGAAATCGTAGTAAGAAAAAGAGGTAGTCAAACGGAGATAGAGGAGGGAGGGGGAAGAGAAGAGATGGGGTGAGACACTTAGAGAAACACACAAGGTCTGACACCTCTTGCTAATCCCTTGACTAATGACCGACATAGACAGAAAGAGAAAAACTGGGGGGGGGTGGAAATAGGAGGACTAGTGGAGACAGAGGAAGGAGGGAGAAGAGAAGAGACATATTGAGACACTTGTAGAGACTCGACAGGTCTGACACCTCACGTGTATTCCTTCACTAATAACCGATCGTATGGGAGAGGAGAAAACTAAGGTAGAGTAGAGTAAGTCCAGTGGAGATAGAAGTAAGAGGGAGAAGAGAAAAGGTACATTGAGACACTGGGAGAGACCCACAGGTAGTGACACCTCTTTGAAAAGTAGAAATTGGATCTACAAAATAGTTGACACGATATATCTATCTCTTCAGAACTCCGAAGACATTTTTATTCTGACTTTTGGTCTTCGTCCTCCGAATTAAGTTTTAGGACTCTTATGGTCTCTTGAGGACTGAGGTCCCTTGTAATTAACTGTCCTCGAGTAGTTTGTGGAGGTATGGATGTGACTTTGGTTCGTGGTGGGTTCCCGGTTGTTCAGGTCTCATTCTATATTGTACGTTTAAGAAGTCGTTGTGTCCTTGTGTTGGAACTCGAAGTTATATGACCGACGGGTTTCAGTGAGGTTTGGGTAACTGTAGAGTATTGAGTAATAACTTGTGAAGTAACGTGAGGTCTCTCTTCTTTAGGTCCGAGTGGGTGGTCTTGTGACTGTGTTTGAAGGGATTGGTCCTTTGGAACTGTTCGGTGGACATGTTGGGGTGGGTGTCGCTCCTTTGAGATGTTATTTCTCTTGAGGAGTTTGACGGTCTTATGTCTTTCTGGTGGGGTTTGTATCATTATATTTGTCTTACTTCTCTGTCTCCTTATGGGTCTTCCATTTCCTTGTCCTATTTACGGGTGGTTTGGTTTGTTTTCTCCTTCTCTATCCCTTAGATGGACTATTTCTTAAGGTTTATTACTATCACTTTTACCAGGTTTTAGAACTTTTGTTTTACCTTAGTGTCTATTTATCGGACCTCTGTTCCTAACTCTTCTACGTTCTTTCCAAATTGTTCCCGGATCTTCTTTATTTTTTCTCAGTTATATATTACTTATTATATTATTTACTCTAGTTTTTGAGAGACCTCCCTTGGTTGTCATCTTATCATATCCTAATACTCCATCTTCTATCTTACCAACTTTATTTACTTAGTCTCTCCTTTTTTCTTTTTACTTAAATTTCTTTACTCCTGTTAGAGTCTCTGGAGGTCCTGTTATACTTTACGGGGTTGTAAACTTAGTATTCTCAGGGTCTTCTTCTTCTGTTTTTCTTTCTGGTTCTCTTTTATGAACTCCTCTATTGTCAACTTTTGAAGTGATTTTACCCCTTCCTTTATTAGTGGGTTCAGGTTCTTTGGGTCTCTCAGGGTTTGTCCTATTTGGGTTCCACTTTGTGAGATTTTGTGTATAATTAGTTTAATTGTTTCTAGTTTGTGTTTCTTGTTTATAATTTTCGTCGTTTATTGTGTGTTCCCCTAAGGGTATTCCTATTGTCGACTAGAAAGTTATCTTTGAGAAGTCCGGTCCTCCCTTACCGTCCTGTATGAATTCACTACTTTCTTTTATTGGATGTCGGGTCTAATGACATGGGTCGTTCCTAGAGTAAGTTTATACTTCCCCTTTAGTTTTCGAAATGTCTGTCCGTTTTCGACTCTCTTAAGTCGTGGTGGTTTGGTCGAGAGGTTGTTGACGATTTCCTAGAAAAGATCTGTCCTTCGTGTTTTTCCCACATATTTGGACTTGGGTTTTGTTACTTCATTTACGTTGCCCCAGTATAAATAGTTATTAATGGAATTTGTAATTACCCCACTTACAGGGTTGGTTTACTGTTTCTGACCGACTTACCTATGGTTTCGTTCTGGGGATATATACAACAGATGTTCTCTGGGTGAAGAACATCTCCCTGTGTACGTCTGACTTTCACTTCCCGACCTTTTTCTATAAGGTGTGTTTATCTCTGGTTTTCTTTCGTCCTCATCGTTATGAGTATAGTCTATTTTATCTGAAATTTTGTTTCCGACACTTTTCTCTGTTGCCTGTGATGTATTAATAGTTTCCTAGTTAGGTTCTTCTTCTATATTTTTAATATTTATATATACGTGGGTTGTATCCTCGTGACGTTATACATTCTGTTTACGATTTTTCATACTTTCCCCTTTAATTGTTATTGTGTTATTGTCACCTTCTCAAATTCTGGTGTGAGTGTGGATACCTGTCTAGTTGATTTGTCTTTTAATTGTCCTTTTGTGTTTGAAATTTACTATGTGATCTGGTCAATCTTGATTAACTATAGATATCCTGTAAAGTGGGGTTTTGTTACTTAAAGGGGAAAAAGAGTTCACGTGTGTCTTGGAAGAGGTCCTATCTAGTGTAGGACCCGGTATTTAGTTCGGAACCATTTAAGTTTTTTTTTTTAACTTTAGTAAGGTTCGTAGAAAAGACTGGTGTTACGTCATTCTAATCTAGAGTTAATATCCTCTTTCAGATAATTTTTAAGGTTGTATACCTCCGACTTGTAGGACGACTTATTGGTTGTTTAGTGTGTTCTTTAGTTTTATACGAATCTTTACTTACTTTTACTTTTGTTTTGTGGGGGTTTGGACACCCTGTGACATTTTTGTCACGATTCCCCTTCCAAGTATCGTTATGTCCGTATGGAGTTCTTTGTTCCTTTTTCAGTTTATTTATTGGATGCAGATGTGGATTTCGTTGATCTTTTCCATTTTTACCTCTTGGGGTCCCAATCATCTTCCTTTCTTTAGAATTTTTAATCCCGTCTTTATTTACGTTTTCTTTGTTTTCTCTGGTATCGTTTTTAGTTGTTTCGGTTTGCGACCAAGAAACTCTCCTATTTATTTTAACTGTTTGGTAATCGGTCTGAATAGTTCTTTGTTTCCCTCTTTTTAATTTAGTTGATTTAACCTTTACTTTTACCTCTTTAGTGTTGTCTGTTGTATCTTTATGTTTCCTAGTATTCTCTGATGATAGTCGTTAATATACGGTTATTTTACCTGTTGCACCTTCTTTACCTGTTTAAGAATCTTTTCATGTTGAAAGGTTTTGACTTGGTCCTTCTTTATCTTTTAGAAATGTCTGGGTACTGTTCGTGCCTTTAACTTTGACATTAGTCTTTAGAAAGTCGTTTGTTTTCGGGTCCAGGTCTGCCGAAGTGTCGACTTAAGATGGTCTTTAAAGCTCTTCTCGATTGTGGATAGGATGAGTTTGAGAAGGTCTTTTAACGTCTCCTTCCATTTGAAGGTTTGAGTAAGATACTCCGGTGGTAGTGGGATTATGGTTTTGGACTGTTACTACGGTGTTTCTTTCTTTTGATGTCCGGTTATAGTGACTACTTGTGTCTACATTTTTAGGAGTTGTTTTAGGATCGTTGGTCTTAGGTTGTTGTGCAATTTTTCTAGTGTGTGGTACTGGTTCATCCGAAATACGGTTCCTACGTTCCTAAGAAGTTATAGGTGTTTAGGTAGTTACATTAAGTGGTGTAATTGTTTAACTTTTTATTTTCGGTATACTAATAGAGTTATCTGCGTCTCTTTCGGAAACTGTTTTAAGTTGTAGGTAAATACTATTTTAGATAGGTCTTTCGTCCTTATCTTCCTTGTATGGAGTTGTATTATTTTCGATATATACTGTTTGGGTGTCGTTTGTAATAGGAGTTACCACTTTTTAACTTTCGTAAAGGGGATTTCAGTCCTTGTTCTGTTCCCACGGGTGAAAGTGGTGATGATAAGTTGTATCAAGACCTTCAAAACCGGTGTCGTTAGTCTCGTCTTTTTCTTTATTTTCCTTAGGTTTAACCTTTTCTTCTTCATTTTGAGAGTGACAAACGTCTACTGTCCTAGGAGATGTACCTTTTGGGATTTCTGAGGTGGTCTTTTAATGATCTCGATTAGTTACTTATATCATTTCAACATCCTATGTTTTAGTTGTGTGTCTTTAGGAAACGTAATGATATGTGATTATTACTCTTTTATTTCTTTAATACCTTTGTTAAGGTAAGTGGTAACGTTACTTTTCTTATTTTATGAATCCTTATATAGATGGATTTCTTTGATTTCTGGATATATATCTTTTGATATTTTATGACTACTTTCTTTAGTTTCTCCTGTGTTTATCTACCTCTTTATATGGCACAAGTACCTAGCCTTCTTAGTGATATCACTTTTACTCATATGATGGGGTTTCGTTTGTCTAAGTTACGTTAGGGATAGTTCGATGGTTACCATAAAAAGTGTCTTGATCTTGTTTTTAAAGTTCTAAACATACCTTTATGTTTTTTGGAACTTATCGGTTTCGTTAGAACTCTTTCTTCTTACTTTGACCTCCTTAGTTGGACGGACTGCAGTCCGAGATGATGTTTCGGCGTCAGTAGTTCTGTCATACCATGACCGTGTTTTTGTCTTTATATCTAGTTACCTTGTTTTATCTTTCGGGTCTCTATTTAGGCGTGTGAATACCTGTGGAATAGAAACTGTTTCCTCCATTCTTATATGTTACTTCATTTCTGTTAGAGAAATTGTTCACCACGACCCTTTTGACCAGTTGGTGAACGTTTTCTTACTTTGATCTAGTGAAAGATTGTGGTGTATGTTTTTATTTGAGTTTTACCTAATTTCTAGTTGTATTCTGGTCTTTAATATTTTGAGGATCCCCTCTTGTTTCCGTTGTCTGAGAGTCTGTATTTAGTGTGGTCCTAGGAGATACTAGGTGGAGGGTCTTAAGACCTTTATTTTCGTTTTTATTTGTTTACCCTAGATTAATTTTAATTTTCGAAGACGTGTTGTTTCCTTTGATATTCGTTCCACTTTTCCGTCGGAAGACTTACCCTCTTTTATTATCGTTTACTTCGTTGACTGTTTGTTGAATAGAGTTTTTATACGTTCGTTGAATACGTCGAGTTCAGGTCTTTTTATTTGCTGGGTTAGTTTTTTACCCGGTTTTTTGATTTGTCTGTAAAGAGGTTTCTTCTGCATGCCTACCGATTGTTTGTGCACTTTTCTACGAGTTGTAGTGAGTAATAGTCTCTTTACGTTTAGTTCTGGAGTTACTCCATGGTGAAGTGTGGTCAGTCTACCGACACTAGGTTTTCAGATGTTCGTTATTTACGACCTGTCCCACACCTCCTTTCCCTTGCGAGAATGTGACAACCACCCTTACGTTTGATCATGTCGGTGATACCTCTTGTCGTACCTCTAAGGAATTTTTTGACCTTTACCTTGATGGAATACTGGGTCGTTAGGGTGACGACCCGTATGTGTGGTTCCTTTGTTCTTAACTTTCTCTGTGTACATGGGGTTACAAGTAGTGTCGTGACAAATATTGTCGGTCCTGTACCTTTGTTGGATCTACAGGTAGTCGTCTACTTACCTATTCTTTCGACACCATGTATATGTGTTACCTCATAATGAGTCGGTAATTTTTCTTATGTAAACTTAGTCAAGATTACTCCACCTACTTTGACCTCGGCTAATATGTCTCACTTCATTCGGTCTTTCTTTTTGTGGTTATGTCATATGATTGTGTATATATACCTTAAATCTTTCTACCATTACTACTGAGATATACGCTCTGTCGTATTCTCTGTGTCTACATATCTCGTCTGAAAACCTGAGACTCCCTCTCCCTCTCCCACCCTACTAAACCCTCTTACCGTAATTTTGTACATATGATAGTACATTCTTTGCTTAGCGGTCAGAGACAAGCTATGTCCTATGTCCTACGAACCCCGACCACGTGTCCCTACTAGGTCTCTCTACTATACCCCACTCTTCACCCTCCCCCCAAGTACAAACCCTTGAGTACATGTGGTCAACACCTAAGTACAGTTACATACCGTTTTGGTTATGTCATAACATTTCATTTTATTTCATTTTTATTTTTAATTTTTTTTTTTCTTTTCTTTTACCTCTCTAGTGTTGTCTGTTGTGTCTTTATGTTTCCTAGTATTCTCTGATGATAGTCGTTAATATACGGTTATTTTACCTGTTACACCTTCTTTACCTGTTTAAGAATCTTTTCATGTTGAAAGGTTTTGACTTGGTCCTTCTTTATCTTTTAGACATGTCTGAGTAGTGTTCGTGCCTTTAACTTTGACATTAGTCTTTAGAAAGTCGTTTGTTTTCGGGTCCAGGTCTGCCGAAGTGTCGACTTAAGATGGTCTTTAAAGCTCTTCTCGATTGTGGATAGGATGAGTTTGAGAAGGTCTTTTAACGTCTCCTTCCATTTGAAGGTTTGAGTAGGATACTCTGGTGGTAGTGGGATTATGGTTTTGGACTGTTTCTACGGTGTTTCTTTCTTTTGATGTCCGGTTATAGTGACTACTTGTATCTACGTTTTTAGGAGTTGTGTTAAGATCGTTAGTCTTAGGTTGTTGTGTAATTATTCTAGTATGTAGTACTGGTTCACCCGAAATACGGTTCCTACGTTCCTAAGAAGTTATAGGTGTTTAGGTAGTTACATTAAGTGGTGTAATTGTTTAACTTTTTATTTTCGGTATACTAATAGAGTTATCTACGTCTCTTTCGGAAACTGTTTTAAGTTGTAGGTAAATACTATTTTAGATAGGTCTTTCGTCCTTATCTTCCTTGTATGGAGTTGTATTATTTTCGATATATACTGTTTGGGTGTCGTTTGTAATAGGAGTTACCACTTTTTAACTTTCGTAAAGGGGATTTCAGTCCTTGTTCTGTTCCCACGGGTGAAAGTGGCGATGATAAGTTGTATCAAGACCTTCAAAACCGGTGTCGTTAGTCTCGTCTTTTTCTTTATTTTCCTTAGGTTTAACCTTTTCTTCTTCATTTTGAGAGTGACAAACGTCTACTGTACTAGGAGATGTACCTTTTGGGATTTCTGAGGTGGTCTTTTAATGATCTCGAGTAGTTACTTATATCATTTAAACGTCCTATATTTTAGTTGTGTGTCTTTAGGAAACGTAAGGATATGTGCTTATTACTCTTTCATCTTTTTCTTTAATTCCTTTGTTAAGGTAAGTGGTAACGTTGCTTTTCTTATTTTATGAATCCTTATATAGATGGATTTCTTTGATTTCTGGATATATATCTTTTGATATTNACTTATATCATTTAAACGTCCTATGTTTTAGTTGTGTGTCTTTAGGAAACGTAATGATATGTGATTATTACTCTTTTATTTCTTTAATGCCTTTGTTAAGGTAAGTGGTAACGTTACTTTTCTTATTTTATGAATCCTTATATAGATGGATTTCTTTGATTTCTGGATATATATCTTTTGATATTTTGTGACTACTTTCTTTAGTTTCATCTGTGTTTATCTACCTCTTTATATGGCACAAGTACCTAGCCTTCTTAGTGATATCACTTTTACTCATATGATGGGTTTCGTTAGATGTCTAAGTTACGTTAGGGATAGTTCGATGGTTGCCATAAAAAGTGTCTCGATCTTGTTTATCACTTCTCCTTGATTTTTCGGGGAACTACTTTCACTTTCACCTCTCACTTTTTCAATCGAATTTCGAGTTGTAAGTCTTTTGCTTCTAGTACCGTAGACTAGGGTAGTGAGGTACCCTTTATCTACCCCTTTGTCACCTTTGTCACAGTCTGAAGTAAAAACCCCCGAGGTTTTATTGACTTCTACCACTGACGTCGGTACTTTACTTTTCTGTGAACGAGGAACCTTCTTTTCAATACTGGTTGGATCTATCATATAAGTTTTCGTCTCTGTAATGAAGCGGCTGATTCCAGGCAGATCAGTTCCGATGTCAAAAAGGTCATCAGTACATAGCTACACTCTCAACCTGACACTTCTTCCGACTCGTGACTTCTCAAATACGAAAACTTCACACCACAACCTCTTCTGAGAACTCTCAGGGAACCTGACGTTCCTCTAGGTTGGTCCGGTAAGATTTCCTCTAACCAGGACCCTAAAGGGACCTTCCTTACTACGACTTCGACTTTGAGGTCATGAAACCGGTGGAGTACGTTTCTCAACTGAGTAACCTTTTCTGAGACTGCGACCCTCCCTAACCCCCGTTCTCCTCTTCCCTGCTGGCTCCTACTCTACCGACCTACCGTAGTGCCTGAGTTACCTGTGCTCAGACTCACTTGAGGTCCTCAACCACTATCTGTCCCTCCGGACCGCACGACGTTAAGTACCCCAGTGTTTCTCTACCTGTACTGACTCGTTGACTTGACTTGACTTGGCTTTTGTTTATTAATGTACAAACGTATCTTTATGTGTTTTGGAGCTTATCGGTTTAGTTAGAACTCTTTCTTCTTACCTTGACCTCCTTAGTTGGACGGACTAAAGTCCGAGATGATGTTTCGGTCTCAGTAGTTCTGTTACACCATGACCGTCTTTATATCTAGTTACGTTGTTTTATCTTTCGGGTTTCTATTTAGGTGTGTGGATACCTGTGGAATAGAAACTGTATCCTCCGTTGTTATATGTTACATCTTTTCTGTTAGAGAAATTGTTCACCACGACCCTATTGACCAATTGGTGAACATCTTCTTACTTTTATCTTGTGAAAGATTGTGGTATGTGTTTTTATTTGACTTTTACCTAATTTCTAGATTTACATTCTGGTCTTTGATATTTTAAGGAACTCCTCTTGTGTCCGTTTTGTGAGAGGCTGTTTTTATGTCGTCCTAGGAGATACTGGGTGGAGGGTCTTATAACCTTTATTTTCGTTTTCATTTGTTTATCTTGAATTAATTTTAATTTTGGAAGACGTGTTGTTTCCTTTGATATTCGTTCCACTTTTTCTGTCACGAAGTATTACCCTCTTTTATTATCGTTTACTTCGTTGACTGTTTTTTATTTAGAGTTATTATATGTTCGTTGAGGACATAGAGTTAAGGTCTTTTTATTTGTTGGGTTAGTTTTTTTACCCAGTTTTTTGATTTGTCTGTAAAGAGGTTTCTTCTGTATGTCTACCGATTGTTTGTGCACTTTTCTACGAGTTGTAGTGAGTAATAGTCTCTTTATCTTTAGTTTTGGTGGTACTCCATGGTAAAGTACGGTCAGTCTTACCGACACTAGGTTTTCAAATGTTCGTTACTTACGACCTCTCCCACACCTCTTTTCCCATGGGAGAATGTGACAACCCCCCTTACGTTTGATCATGTCGGTGATACCTCTTGTCACACCTCTAAGGAATTTTTTGACCTTTATCTTCACGGAATACTGGGTTGTCAGGGTGACGACCTGTATGTGTGACTCCTTTGGTCTTAACTTTCTCTGTGCACATGAAGTTACAAGTAGCGTCGTGACAAATATTATCGGTCCTGTACCTTCGTTGGATCTACAGGTAGTCGTCTACTTACTTGTTCTTTTGACACTATGTATGTGTTACTTCATAATGAGTTGGTAATTTATATTATGTAAACTTAGTCAAAATTACTCCACTTACTTTGACCTCGGATAACATGTCTCACTTTATTCTGTCTTTCTTTTTGTGGTAATGTCATAGTTAAGTCAAGTCAAGTCAGCGAGTCAGTACAGATTGAGAAACACTGGGGTACTTAGTGTCTTGTGGTCCGGAGGGACAGGACCTCAAGTGAGTTTGAGTGGAGGTAGCTCAACCACTACGGTACGTCGGTAGAGTAGGAGAAAGCAGGAGAAAAGTAGGACGGGGTTAGTGAGGGTCGTAGTCCCAGAAAAGGTTACTCAGTTGAGAAGTGTACTCCACCGGTTTATGACCTCAAAGTCGAGATCGTAGTAAGGGAGGTTTCTTATGGGTCCTGACTAGAGGAAGTTTTACCTGACCAACCTAGAGGAACGTCAGGTTCCCTGAGAGTTCTCAGAAGAGGTTGTGGTGTGAAGTTTGTGTAGTTAAGAAGTCGCAAGTCGGAAGAAGTATCAGGTTGAGAGTGTAGGTATGTACTGATGACCTTTTTGGTATCAGAACTGATCTGCCTGGAATCAGTCGTTTCATTACAGAGAAGAAAACTTATATGATAGATCCAACCAGTATTGAAAGGAGGGTTCCTCATTCACAGAAAATTAAAGTACCGACGTTAGTGGTAGACGTTACTAAAACCACGGGTCTTTTTATTTTAGACTGTGACAAAGGTGACAAAGAGGTAGATAAAGGGTGTTTTACTACCCTGACCTACGGTACTAGAAACAAAAGACTTACAACTCGAAATTCGGTTGGAAAAGTGAGAGGAGAAAGTGAAAGTAGTTCTCCGAAAAATCAAGGAGAAGTGAAAGACGGTATTCCCACAACAGTAGACGTATAGACTCAAATAACTATAAAGAGGGCCGTTAGATCTAAGGTCGAACACGAAGAAGGTCAGGTCGCAAAGAGTAATACAGGAGACATATCTTCAATTTATTCGTCTCACTGTCATATGAGGAACTGGATGAGGAAAAGGATAGACGTTGGTCAGACATCAAGGTACAGGTGAAGATTGACAACGAAGGACTGGACGTACATCCAAAGAGTTCTCGTCCAGTCCACTAGACCATAAGGGCAGAGAAAGTCTTAAAAGGTGTTAAATAACATTAGGTGTCTCAGTTTCCGAAACCGTATCAGTTATTTCGTCTTCATCTACAAAAAGACCTTGAGAGAACGAAAAAGGTACTAGGTCGTCTACAACCGTTAAACTAGAGACCAAGGAGACGGAAAAGATTTTGGTCGAACTTGTAGACCTTCAAGTGCCAAGTATATGACGACTTTGGACCGAATCTCTTTTAAAATTCGTAATGAAATGATCGTACACTCTACTCACGTTAACACACCATCAGACTCGTAAGAAACCGGAACGGAAAGAAACCCTAACCTTACCTTTGACTGGAAAAGGTCAGGACACCGGTGACAACTCAAAAGGTTTAAACGACCGTATAACTCACGTCGTGAAAGCGTCGTACCAGAAGACCTTAACTTTATCGAGGTGACCTTAAGGTAGTGGAGGTGATCGAAACAAGCACCACCACGAAAGATTCCGGGTGAACTGAAGTGTAAGGTCCTACAGACGGAGCCACTCACTAGTGTGGTAGTACTAATAGACCCAGTACTTCTAGAAAGAACATGTTAAGAGGACACATAAGAACGGTGGAGAAGAATTATAGAAGACGAAGACAATCCAGGTATGATAAAGACAGGAAATAGCTCGGGTAGAAACGTACTTTATAAGGGAACCATAGAGATTAAAAGAACTTCTCTAGAGAGCAGAAAGGGTAAGACAACAAAGGGAGATAAAGAAAGGTAACTAGCGACTCCTTCCGAAAGAATAGAGAAGAACGATAAGAAACCTTGAGATGTAAGTCTACGAATAGAGAAAGGAAAAGAGGAGAGAAGAAAAGTGTCGATAAACATTCCGGAAGAGTATATCGGTAAAAAAAAAGAAAAGAAAAGGTACCTCTACCAGAACTAGGGACAGAGGACATGTTACAGTTCTTGGAGGTAGGTATCAAGTAGTCCGTGACACAGATAGTCTAGATCCGGGAATTTAGATAAAGAGTGAAGGTGACATATTAGTATTCCCTAAACTAAATCCAGTATGGACTTACCAGATCGCCAAAAGGGATGAAAGAAGTTAAATTCAGACTTAAACCGTTATTCCACAAGTACTAGACTCGGTGTCAGTCGAAGGCCAGAACAAAAACGACTGACATATCTCGAAGAGGTAGAAACCGACGTTTCTTACATTAGTTGGACTAAAGTCACAACTGGTAGACCACTACAGGTACACATCTCAGAAGAGAACACAACAACCTTCTCCCACAAACGATACTGGTCACACAAGGGAACCGTTTTGATAATCGGAAACGGTCGAAGTAAGGCATAAGGTTCCGGTTTAAACGGACAATGAGGTCCACAAAGAACTGAAGGATGAAAACGTAAGGTCAGGGGATATTACTTTTCCTGTAGAAAAAACCCACAAACAAGATTTTCCAAACATCCGGAAGTATCTTGGTAAGTTGAAGTCGAAGAAGTCGTAATGACCAACCCCGTATCTGAACCTAATGACACTATAGTTTACCAAACGGAACCTTTGCTTGTCTCTTGTAAGACAGTAAAAACTCTAACGTAGGTTTATGACGTAAAGTCTGAAAACAACTGGTACTACCGATGAGGTAAAGAAGATTCCCTAAGGACGGACGTCATCATCTATATTACCAGTAGACACAATTTAAGTGGGTAAGGTCAGGTAAAATCAAACGACTAAGGATCTGTCAGTTGCAAGTGAGAACGGTAGAGGATAAACTGGTGAAGGTTAAACGGAACTAAGTACCTGAATTGTGAGGTCCATGGATACGTTATAACTTCTCTATGGGGTGTAGGTTCCTTTTTCTTTGAGTTCATTCTACCATCCACAACGTTCTCCCGTAGTCTCCCGTCTGTGTGACTTTGGTATTAGTGTCTTTTGGTCAGTTAGATTAGTGTGATCCTGGTGTTGGAACAGATTGAGTTACTTTGATTCGGTACGGGACACCCCGGTGGGTTCTACCTGCCCAGTACCACCTTTCCAGACTGTCTCACACTAGGTGACCTCTTCCCTTACCGTTTGGTGAAGTTATAAGAACAGAACTCTTGGGGTACTTGTCATACTTTTCCGTTTTTCTATCCTGTGATTCTCTACTAGAGGGGTCCAACCATCCACGGGTCATACGATGACCTCTAGTCACCTCTTTATTGAGGTCTTTCTTACTTCCCTACCTCGGTTTCGTTTTTGTTATGGGTTATGTTATATGATTACGTATATATACCTTAAATATTTCTACCATTACTACTGGGATATACACTCTGTCATTTTCTCTATGTCTACAGGTCTTGTCATAAAACCTGAGACACCCTCTCCTGCTCCCCACCCCCTACTGAACCTTCTTACCGTGACTTTGCACATATTATAGTATACACTTTACTTAGTGGTCAGATCCAAGCTACATACCATGTCCTACGAGTCCCGACCACATGACCCTACTGGGTCTTCCTACCATACCCCTCCCTCCACACTCCCTTCAAGTCTTACCCCTTGTGCACACGTGGACACCGTCTAAGTACAATTACATACCGTTTTGGTTATGTTATAACATTTCATTAATCGGAGGTTAATTTTATTTATTTAAATATGAAATTTTTTATTTTATTTTACGTATCCAATAAAATAGTATACGATTTTTAATCAAAGATTTAATAACTTTTTTATTTGTGTCTTCCAAAATAAATAGAGAATTTATTCCATATGAATACAGATTATCTTTACAGACAAAAAGTATTTTTAGTACTCTGAGTTACGAAAGGATATTTCTAAGTTAGAAAGAAAGGTTTTGGTTTGTTTAAACAGGTTCCAAAAGTTTAAAAGTTATGATATTTTAATTATCTATACGTATACCTTTTAGATTTCTTATACATTACATTCGATTGAATAAAGATCAAAGAACATACCCCGTATGTAGTCAGTTTAAAATTATTAAGAATTTTCTGAATAAGATAACTAAAAAACGGAAAAAGGTTTTTAGAGTTGGTACTGAATCCAGAAGTAGTGGTTTGTTATTCATCTTTGAGATGCCTTCTGAGCGTCTTTACCACATTTTTACTATCCTCTAACCCCATTTTCTAGACTTTCAGGTACTGCAAGTGTTTGAGTACCAGGGTAAAATCGAAAGAGTATACCTCACCCCGTGTTATCGATCAACCATAAGGAATCTTAATATCTTCATCTTTTTCACAGTTTAAGAGAGACTTATCTGAACAAGGACCAGAAATAGATTTTTTATTTTATTTATTTATCTTAGTATAAAGACTGTCACGTAAAGTAGTACAGTGATTCAGTGTAAAACCCAATGGTTGTTGAGTCTTTGTTTAGGTGTCATCTTATCCCAAACTCCAACTTTTTTTTTTTACACCTAAGACTTCTGTTCAACAGGTATAAGTGTTGGGTCGAGACGGACACGGAGCACCCCGTTCAACGAACTCATGAGACATTGAATCAAGCCAAATTTTACATCCATTATTATAACGGCTAGAGTATCTCGATAACTCTCTTAAATTTTTTTATAATGTACCGACCTGTGACGAACCATGTGTCATGTACGATTTTTACACATAAAAGATAATAATGACAGTAGAATGGGAAATTAATTCATTAGACTTTTATCTTTTCGACTCATCTCAATCGTACTGAAATATTGATTAAATACCGGAAGAGACACGTAGATAAGAGTAGTTTCTGTATGTAACCATTATATTGTGTTATATTTACAATTTGATTTTAATTAAAATGAAAAGAGAAAATCGTCAACTTTCTTTCTAAGACAAGTAAAACTACTTTTCTCGTATAAAAAGGACCACACCCATTTTTACTTAAACGAGAAAAGGTTCCTCTTTTAAAATGTTTTTGACCAAGGACAGAGAAGTTCCTTTCTTTTATCTCAAAAGAAATCTAATTACCACATCTCGGGTCAATATTATACAGTGACTTCAAGATGGACTATCGGGTGGTTTACGAAGACACACCAATTTATTTTCTTATCCCTAAACTACACGTAGAATATTAACCGTGTCCGACTCTTCAACCTCTCCCGAAGGGTCTACCGTGATCATCTTTTCTTCGGGGAAGGTTACGTCCTCTGTATTCTCTCGGTCCAATCTAGCGACCCAGGTCTTCTAGGGAACCTCTTCCCATACTGTTAGGTGAAATCACAAGAACGGACCTCTTAGGGTTCCTGTCTCCTCGGAGTACTCGATGTCTAGGTATCTTAGTGTTGATTCCACTGAATCGTGTGTGTATCGTGTCCTCCAACCTCTCGGAACACATCTGTTTCTTCATCGTCTAATCTTTTTGCTACGTACCTTTTGAGTCATCTTATTAGGATCTCAGGAAAGACCTTTCCTAGTTATTTCACCTTTCACTTCCTTGTAACGCTCCTATAATGAAGTGACAGATACTCTGTACAACCTCCTCTGATAAACTGTCGATTAGAAACATATTTAACATACCCTTGAAGATCACCAACGGAAATCTTATCCTTTATAGATAAAGGGGGAGAAAGTTAGTTTTCATGGACTAAATGGAAACCTCTTAAATGAACAAAGTTGTCACATCGTCGTTATAACAACTTTACTCGGACTTGTCTGAATTAGGTTAGTTAAGTAGAGTAGTGTTTCCTGAACTATAAGTCAAATTCCTACTTGGGTTTTGTGTCAAGTTCGGTCCTTTTGGTGTTCCCACATCGGAGAAAGAAGGACACGTACTTAACGACTCGATTATACTCTATGTCTTGATGTCAGAAGCATTTTCTTCTAGGACCCCCGTGGTACATCTTGACTTTTACTTGTAATCACGGTACCTTCTACCTCGTTTTCTGTTCTTTTTTGTTATCTACTAATTACTGAATAAGTGACACAGTAATGTAATCGTAGGAAATAGACCTACCGATTCAATGTTTCCGTCATTTAAGTAAACACTAACAACTAATCTGGTCAAGTACAACTCAAAACAATAAACGTTAATTTTGTCAGGATTGGTTGTGTTTAAAGTGTAGATGTATTACTTAAACATGGTGAATTGATTGTTCATAAATCCGTACATCCTTAAAACAAGTAACGCTTGGTGCTTAGGACTCATTCGACTGTGGAGACGACTTCATACGGTGTTTACAAGTCAGATGGGGAAAGACCGTTGACGAGTTCTTAGAAACACTTTAACTTACTTCGTACGAGCTCATTAGTTGTGACCCGAGTCTCTTGAGTTTTCGTAATGATCTTTTGAAAAAAAGTCAGGGAAAATTCGTGACATTAAAGATGGGATTATCGGTGTCGTTTTTGTATTGTCGAGACTGACCTATATGAGTAAATTTTATCGTGAAAAGTTCAGTTTGTGTGTGTGTGTGTGTGTGTGTGTGTGTGTGTGTGTGTGCGTACGTACGTGTAATTTGATAAGCTGACACAGTTTGCTTTCCGTTTATTCAGTAAATACGTGGTTATTGGTGGGAGTTTAGAATCAGTCTATACCGGTATAGTCAGAAAGAGGTCATAATGAACCTTATCCTTAGTGAAAAACAAAGGGTCTTACTATCCTTTTTAAATACAGTCATCGTTTTAAGGTAGACAAACCGGTACACCCCGATAATCGAGTGTTCTATTCGAGGAGGTTTCCTGAGAAGTACAAGTACAAGAAGAAAAGTACAAAATTTTATACTTAAAGTTAAGTGATAAATTGTAAAGGTTATTAAGAGACTTTAAGTCCTTACCAAAGGATTTTACGGTTTAACAATATCGACAGTCATATTTTCGGAGTCGTCTATCTATACAAGATTGACTTGTCAAATCATATAACTTTCTTATATACTTTGGTGGTGTACTATAAACATTGTTATAAACGTATTGGTACTGATTTAGTTTAGAAGGTAGAAATTTCTAGAATCCTGAAAATTTTTCAATACTTCTCACTTTTACCTTCTATAAAAAAGTATAGTGTGTTCTGAAAAGTGTCTAATTTAACACACACACACACACACACACACTATTACGACAGTAACTAAAAAGACAAAAAAATAAGTAACAATAAAGAGGAAGACCCGATACTTGATAATTTTCCCGTTCCTGTTTAAACAATCCAATTATTTACCCTCCAAGAGTTATAGACAAACAACTTAAATATCGACTTCTTTAATTACTCAGTGATTTACTTACCTATCCACTTGTTCCCAGTAGGATATAAGACTATGTAGTTATTTCCGTTTACCGAGTCTTTGTAATCACACAAATATAAGAATAACTCATTAGAGGTAAATAATCAACCGTTTATAAACGTTTATAAATGACTCGTGGATGAGACAGGTTGTCTTATGACCACACGTCTGGTGGTGTGTGTTATCATATCAGTAACCGTTGAGTGTGATAAGACCCTCTTTTAGTCCAAAGTCTTTGTGGGTATTTACTCGAATTCCCAACATGATTTTTATTTGTTCGGATCGACAAAGTCGAACGGACCCAGATTCGACCAAGGACCATGAACCTAAAATTCATGATTGAGACCTTTTGAGGACAATTTCCCTTTTACGTAGTCTACCTCAATTTATTAGTTTCTTGTGGAATAAGTTCTGATGACGTTATCCTCTCTCTTTGACTTGAGTTGAAGTGACCTTGTTTCCATTTTTCCAAGAATTCAAGATCCCACTCAATCACCTTTCCATAACCTTTTATAATCACCCTTCTACCTAATTATCCCAATCCAGTAAACACAAACGATTACCACCAAATACCTTCAATCCGAGAATGGAGGGTACCTTTGATCCTCCATCGTTCGATGGAGAGTACCACTAAATATTAATTTACTAAATATAGTTCCTCTGCTCTGTAGGGACCCAACACTTTGACAGTTCACTGACGCTCTTCTAAATGTAGTGTTTCCCCGTCTTTTACTAAATGTTGAGGTTCAAAGGATTTCATTTACGAGAATTCTTTTCCCTCCAGTCCCCGGTTCTCAGTCCTTCTTTGTGGAATTCAAATCGGTTCCACTCTTCTTATTCCGGGAGTACTTGTCAGAGTTCGTTTGACTCTCTCAACTAGTGGATGACCCACAATCTACAATGTGTCTTGAAGTGATTTTTAAACCTTATAAGTGTAAATCGTTTAAGAGTACATTTAGAGACTGAAATAGTCGAAAGTGTCCGGATAGTTCCTTCACTAAAAAAAAAGGGGAACTCTCTATCGATAGAGTTTTACGCTATTACTAAAAACAAAAACACTTTAACAAGAATCCTGATATATAAAAACCTCTAAAACAACCTAACATATTTTTACTTCTGAAGTATAGGTCACTTTTCGAAATTTGTTTAGTGGTTTTTCGTAAACTTCTTACGAAAGGTACTACAAAGACGAGATGGTCTTGGGAATCTTGTAGGGTGTTTTCAGAAATTAAATAACAATGTATAAAATGATTAAGTAGAAGTCTGAGTACTAACAAAATCTGTGACTCATTTTAGTTATTGTTCTAAAAGAAGAAAACTTTGGAATTTAATATTCTTAAGACGGTGTAACAGTTGGGATTAGTAAATTTGAGACTACTATTCAAGTACTATTGAACATACACCGAACTTTATCTTCTAGATAACTTTCTTCGTAAAAACGACGTTACTTTTTATTTAGAATGTTCAAAGATCTAATTTTAATTAATTCCAAAATACATTATTGTGTGGTATTACAACTCGATATAACAAGTAAAGGATATAAAAATCAAAATCTTTTCAAAACTCGGGCATACGACATCTACGATCTAAGATCTTTACGTGACTTGGTTTATGTCATGATCTCTGTTTTTCTTTTGGTAAAAGGTTACGGACCCCGGTTAAGTAACAACCGAACTCAGTCTCACTTCACTCTTTCTCAGATCTATAAAAACATTTCTTTGTTTATTATTTAACAGTTACAGTTTAACTCCAGTTACTGGAAGTTACACATAGTATAATTTTCTTCCTGGTAGTGAAGTAGACATCGGATTGTGGTGTAATTAAAAGAAGTCTCTCGTTTTCTTACTCAACCATTAAGGTCCTCCCAAAAATAAAAGGACGATTAAGGTCCTTAAGACGAACAGATACTACTGACACAAAGACACACAGTGTCATTGTGAAGACTCTTCGATAGGTCTGATTTATTTTAATCCTTCTCCAATGTTGAATCCACACAATGTAACCTAAACTCTCTTTTTATCTTTGACCAGTATGTATTGTTTTTTTTAACCCCACTCATTCTTATGTAGATTTAACACTTAAATAAAACCATTTAAAAATCCTTTCCTTTATAGTACAACCTCCAGTTCTGAGTTCACTCTCAGAAAAAAAAAAAAAAAGAAAAAGAAAAATTAATATACAATAAAGTCAAGTCAAGTCAAGTCAGCGAGTCAGTAAAGGTTGGAAAACGCTGAGGTACCTAACGTTGTGCGGTCTGAAGGGACAGGTAGTGGTCGAAGGTCTCGGATAAGTGTGAGTACAGGTAGTACAACAACTACGGTAGGTCGGGAGAGTAAGAGACAACAGGAGAAGAGGAGGACGGAAGTTAGAAAGGGTCGTAGTCCCAGAAAAGTTTACTTAGTCAAGAAGAGTCGTCCACCGGTGTCATAATCTCGAAGTCGAAGTCGTAGTCAGGAAGGTCACTTATAAGTCCTGACTAAAGGAAATCCTAACTGACCAACCTAGAGGATTTTTATAAATTGCTGGTAGAAGATTCACTGACCTGTAACTATCTATGATATGTCTATCCTTACCAGAGACTCCTTCGTTATGAATTATTTACAATTTATACGTATTAAATATGTATACATATTAACGAGGTTATTATAACTTTGAATTAAAAACAAGAACATTGTACCCAAGTTCACTTAAACAGTCCTCTTGTTAGGAGAAGGTACGGTAGAAAGACTTGATTTAACTCTCTCAGAGACGATAAAAGATTTATTCCGAAGATCGACCGACTTGACCTCTTTTTAATCATCTCCGTCCACTCTCTCTTTAGGTCCATGTAAATTGTTCGGACAGAACTTTCACTCGGTTTAGAGTAAATAAGTTGAACGTAACTTATCTTTACCAGTGTCCTAGGGTCGATCTACGTTCCTTTGGACCCTTTGAGACAAAACATGAAGAGTAGACTTGAAGTATTATATTTTTACCTTTACACAAAAACTACCTGTCAATCGGTAAAGAAGGCGATAGTTTATAATGAGATATGGGTAAGGGGTTCTTCTCTTAAGTTTTAGGTTGGGTGAACTCCGTATACCATGTCTTAGGTCCACGATTTAGAAGTACATGCTGTACCGTACGAGTGAGTATAAGGGAACCGGTCTTAATCAGTGAACCGACATGAATGACGTTCTCTCTACCATTTACGTGGTGAAGGAAAACTTTGAGACAAAACCTCTCCCCTTATGTACGAAACCAAGTACCTAGTGATCAGTTTAGACGACGTTCAACCCTAAACTATCCACTCCTCGTCTTCTATAAAACCCCTCTAACCCAACCGGACCAAGAGTAGACTTCCCTGTAAAGGTCTTTTTGTTTAACTATCTTCTACAGAATTTCACCTTTCTATAACAAAACAACAAAAGTCATAGAGTCTCGTCCAGTGAGACTACTTTTCTATCACTCCTTTCTACTTTTCTACTACGATCTCTGTTTAGTTCTCTCCTCTCAATTGTTTAAACTTGGCGTAAGATTTACACCATCAAATCTTACACAAAATTGATTTTATTACTTAATAACTTAGAACATTTCCGATATAGTCGTACAATTTTTTGGGGAAAAGAACGATATACCTCTTACCCCTACCCAAATTACCATCTTTCCTCTCTACTAGTATCATTAGAACTATTCTATGATTCCCTACACTTCTTCTTGATCCCTTCCTAGATCGTAGTATACGGAGTAATTTGGTAATTAATCGGGGTTGTACTTGGTGAACCTGTCAGTATGGAGACTCTCTACACTCTTTACCAATAGACGTTTGTGTCCTTTACTGTTGGAACCTCCGTTCCTAGAGTAAACCTGTTTCCCATATTGGACATATAAGAGAATGAGAAAGGTTTATATGGACTAAATAGAGAAAGGAAACTAATAGGAAATAAAGAAGCATAATTTTAGACGAGGAATTAATAAGGTTGTAAAATACTACTTCTCTATATATATAATTATAAACAAAGAATTAATCTTGAAGGGAAATAATATTGTCCCTAATCTCTAGAGTACCCCTCACATCCCTTTGTTGACAAAAGTACAAAGACATACTAATCCAGTAAGTCTTTTTTTCTTTTGACGTTTAACTTAACTTCTGATTTAGAACTTTCCAATTTTCTACTGACTTTTCACTCGGTAGAGTCTCTCTAAATTTCCTAAATGGAAGAACTACAAACAAATATAAACTTTCCTATTTTGGGACTCGACAGGAAAATGAAACACTTTTTAAAATTCGGTAATCCCTTCCTTCTAAAGAAAGGGACAGAGTCCTTGTATCCTCATGCCACATTGAGTTTATTTCAATGCGTAAGTATCAAAACCTGAAGGAGAAGATATCATACTTTTTAGGAAACGTACGTAATGGTATACTAGTAAAACGGGTTAACGATGTTAGTACTTCTTCCTCATTATCCCGTACCTCTGGATTAGGTCAATAACAATATGTACTATTATAAAACGGAGACTAGGTTTTGTGATCACAACCGAAAGTCCTATCATATTCTTTCATATCTATAAATTTTACATAGTATAACTAGTTTCTATTAGGAAAGTTTCTTGTACAAGGTGTCTACCTACCTTTTAGGGACTTTTTCTTTGTTCTTTCTCACCGTACGAGGAGATTCTTATCGTAGACATTCTTATATCAAGTGTCGTTTGACTCTGAACATTTTTATATTATCCTTGTTATAATTTCCTAAACATCTATAAGGAATTCGTTCTTCTAGTCGTCACTTTCCCTTCTTCAACATTATAATTCTCTTCTGTCTGACATCAGATAATTATTCCTTTTATTGAAAAAAAGTGATTTTGTTTAATATCATGTGGTTTAAGTGAGTGACGAACTAACGAACTAATCCCATTATTTAGTCTATATTACCTTAAATAGATCCGTTCTGTAAAAATGACAATGTCATCAAAATATTTTTAAAAATTTCTCGGATCTTAAGATCTCAATAACCCGTTTCCACACGGTCTAATATTTGGAAACGTAACGTAATTACTAATTCTCACAGAACATCTAGTCATCTTTCAATCGGTGACCAAACAGTGTTCTAACCTAGGGTAAAGTACAAAATTAGTTTGAACCGATTTCTATACACATGAAAAAAAACTTTGATCCTGATACTAAGTTCTAATGGAATCGATCCCTCCAGTATTTCATCTTTGAATTTACATTGACCATTTAAGAGTGAACCAAAGTCTTTCGATCGATGTTTAACTCCTCGGGACTTAATTCTCTTCAAATTAAACTTGGATACAAACTTTAACCTTGGATTGTAAACAGTGCTTTAGATCTACGACTCGAATTACTGACACGGTCCCCAAAATCAAGGTCATAGTAGTGAATCATCGGTTCCTATCGTCGGTCCGACACCGGTTTGGTATTTCGATCTATTCCCCTGGGTGAACTCTTGATTCCTGAAAATCAAGTTTACATGTCGTCACTGTCCCTCAGAGTAGACGTATTTTGTTATAGTATAACTGTAACTTTCCAGAACACACAACCCTTTTATATTTTTACTTTGTGTTTGTAGTTTACCACACATAATTAATTAACGTAATTAACTTATAAACGTTTTTATCGTCTTCACTCCTTTTAGTACCACTGATTGTAAAGTTTAGGCAATAGAATTAACGAACTCAATTAAAATTTGTAATCTTCATAACGGAATGTCTGTTAGCCAAAAACGATACCATCTTTTAAGATCTACAATTCTGTAGATCTACAACCATTGTGTCTCCTCTAAAACCTCATCATTCTCTTTTTGAAAAGTTGAGACTTTTCCCAAAGAAATCTATTACCTCTTACGGTTCAGGGACTTTTCACAAGTGCGGTTCTGTCCTTTCAGTACATTGATCTCTACCTTAACGAGACTCTATTGGAGGTTCCAGAACAGGTTTATGTTAAGTAATAAAATAATTGAGTCCGTTCAGATACACCTCTTCTCCAGTTCTTCTGTCGTGATAAGTTTATAATACTTTTATGACTCATTTTAAACTTTTCCTATTACGACCTCGTCTTAGACCTTTAACACTGAGACCCTTCTAAAAATCCTTATGTTCTTAGTTACCTAAGATTCATTTAAAACGTTCTTTTCATGACCTTGAATTTTTTATTTTTGATAAACTTTTCTTCCATTTTAAGGTCGTAATCACGAAAGGGTCGTACTGACATCTTAGTACCCAGTTTTAAAAGTTTAGTAATTATATGAATTTTGCAGACATTGATTTACATAGTTACATAGTGAATTATATGGTGTTTTATGTTTGTTTACTTTATCTAAAAGGAGTATATATAAGTATTTATGTATTTGACAGTGTGTATGTATAAACTATAATGAGACGGTATATTTTCGTTCTTTAAGACGGTATACACTGTTGTACTTTCCTGGAACTCCAGATACTCCAAATACGGTTCACTTTACAGTCCGTATCCTTCTGTTTATGACGTTCCATAGTAAGTCTATACCTCACTAAGAAAAAATTTTTCAGTTTGAGTATCTTTGTCTCTCATCTTTTCACCGACGATCCTCCATGCGACACGCCTTCAGCCCTCTCCAACCATTTTGCCACGTTTGAAAGTCGATATTCCACTTATTCTGGGCTCCTAGATTACATATTGTACCACTGACATCAACTATTGTACCATAAACATGTTGACTTCAAACGATTCTTTCATCTTGAATTTCTAAGAGTAAGTTTTTCCTTTTTCTCTCTATTCTCATACTCAACTACTTACTTCATTGATCACCCCCCTTAGGAAAGTGTTACATATTAGTTTAAAGTTTACTGGTATGAAATTCATAGAATGTTAAAATACAGCTAACAACGAGTTATTTCGACTTTAAATTTTTTGTGGTACCCGACCTTTTAACCATATCGCTAGCTAATCGTTTACCCGCCAATGACTTCTACTTCCTCACCTGTTCTAACAGCTCTTGTTTATTTCTGACTCTTCTCTTCGAGACCTCGGGTAGGGGCGGTGTCGGGTTGTTAAATTCCGTGTCCGTCTCCTTTGTAATAGACCTTTTCTCGAGTTCTTATATACCTGGTTTTTAACAGTCTTCATTCTCCTATCTTTAACCAACACCAACTTTTGAAACACTAAACAATTTCCATGACACAATCAAAAGATCCTGATGGTAATGTTTCATGTTTCATGGTAATGTTTCCGTATCCGACATACCGTAGTTGTTGTCTTCACATAAAAGAGTGTCAAGACCTTCGACCAACAAGTACAAATTCCTCGCCCGTCCCAACCAAAGAGGACTCTGGAGAGAGAGTATAACGTCCACCGAGACATCGACAGAACATAGGAGTGTTCCAGAAAATACGTACCAGCAAGGACTACGGAGAAGAAGAAGGATAGTCCTGTGTTCAGTATAATCTAATCCCGGGGTAGAAATACTGAAAAAATTTGAAATTAATTGAGAATTTTCTGGGGAGGAGGTTATATCAATGTAACCCACAATCCCAGGGGGGTATACCTAAACACTCCCCGAGTCACACCAAGTGACGTCTAGGGATCTTTCTTTACTACTGGAACCCCAAGTGAACGGTTAAGTGGATCAGGTCATCAGAAAGGTAATGTCGTGTGAGGAAGGGACACACTATAAACTTAACCTTAAATAATGATTGAGGTAGATCCTTTCACATTCGACAGACAAATTAAACAAGACAAATACAAATGTAGAGTACCCTTTATCTACCCCTTTGTCACCTTTGTCACAGTCTGAAATAAAAACCCCCGAGGTTTTAACGACGTCTACCACTGACGTCGGTACTTTAATTTTCTACGAATGAGGAACCTTCTTTTCATTACTGGTTGGATCTATCGTATAAGTTTTCGTCTCTGCAATGAAACGGCTGATTTCAGGCAGATCAGTTCCGATACCAAACAGGACACCAGTACATACCTACACTCTCAACCTGACACTTCTTCCTACTCGTGTCTTCTTAACTACGAAAACTTCACACCACAACCTCTTCTGAGAACTCTCAGGGAACCTGACGTTCCTCTAGGTTGGTCAGGTAAGACTTCCTCTAGTCGGGACCCACAAGAAACCTTCCTTACTACGATTTCGACTTTGAGGTTATGAAACCGGTGGAGTACGTTTCTCAACTGAGTAACCTTTTCTGAGACTACGAGTCTCCCTAACCACCGTCCTCCTCTTCCCCTGCTGTCTCCTACTCTACCGACCTACCGTAGTGACTGAGCTACCTGCACTCAGACTCACTTGAGGCCCTCAACCACTACCTGTACCTCCGGACCACACGACGCTAAGCACCCCAGTGTTTCTCAGTCTGTACTGACTCGTTGACTTGACTTGACTTGACTTCTCATTAATAGTGTCGTATTTTAATTAACTACATAATTTCCTATATGCACTTCTTTTTCGAGATAGGTAGGTAAAGGTACATATAATCGGAAAGTTAATCAAAACCTACCGGGAACGATCAATAGAAATGACCTTGCATGTGGAAAATATTTGACGTAACCTATATTTGACCCCAGAGAATCCTACTTATTTCAGTTCCAAAAATTCTCCTCCCTTCAGTTTGTGATTTTTGTCTCGACCATTTTTTATTTTCACCTCTCTTCTATCTTAGAGATGTCTATCTTAGAGACGAATAGATAAGAGGAGAGGAAATAACAAAGAGTCAGGACAAAGTGTCTTTTCGTTACGATCTCTAATGTACCTCTTTATTATTCGATTAGATATTTCCTGACTACTGTCCTTTCCCTTCTCACCAGGGTAAGACACTACGATGTCTGACATTTGTTTTTCGTGACTGTCCACTGTGGAACCCCGTGTCTCTGGCTATAGTTTTACTTTTGTCATTTCTATAGAAAGACAAAGGAACCACCTTCAAAGGAAAAACTAATTGAGAGGGAAAAGCATACAGGAGACAAGAGAAAGTTGTTAGTCAAACTACTTTTACACTTCTTTCCTCGATTTAAAGGACTACCTCCTTCTCGAACGGGTTTCTAAAGATTGCGTCTACCTCTACTTCCGGTCTCCATAGTTCCTTCGTTACAAAGGCTATTATTGTCTTTCGGTGTACATTTCGTGCCGGTCCTTTACTGAACATAAGGTCACAAGTTTGTCAGTAAAAGAATAATTCTTTGTACCAGAAATGATCGGTGTCCTTTTCGAGGAACGATGAAACGGACGACCTTACATCCTATGTGTAAAGTGACCAGAGACAAGGACTGTAGACACCGAACTTTGAACCTCTCGTCTTTCCAGTAATCTAAATCGACCGGATTTTATTATGAGGTACTTGGTTAAGGCTAACAGTTCATTTTCGTAACCGAACCCTAGATTTGTGGACATTAAGAAACCTTAATTAATTAACTGTAGAAAATTTTACAATTTAAATAAACGTTGTAAATCCTTTTACACATCAGAGGCACTTGTGTCCTGACGTAAAATTCACTTTCTAAAATAAAATTCGGGCTGTAACTTTCAATTTTCAGTAAAAAGGAAAACGCATTAAACTATTTAAACTGTACTAATAGTCTTCAATAGGGGGTAGGTAATGAAGACAGTTCCGTACTCTAAAATTATAAACCAAGTGGTTCGTTTTAAAAGAGTTTTCCTCAACTTTGGTTGGGTTTACAACTCTGTAAGGATGGACGAAGGAATAAGGTTATATAAGGACCTATACATACCGTTAGTGAGAAGGTGAAATGGACAGTTGGTTACTCTAGTCTTAACCAAAATTTAAAGATTTAATTCTCCTAACAACCTACATTCCTTTTATACTAAAATAGATACCTAGTAATTACTACGAGTCCTGTCTGAAAAAAAAGTACGTACTTAAGAGTAACCACATAAACATTATGTACAGAGACTCGACATACGGCTCCTGTCCATTACCCCTTGGTCTCCGACCGGGACCACCCCTTGAGGGACGAGTAAATTTCCTTGAAATCAACTAGAATCTACGAAGTCTGAGAGGTATAAAGTTTACGTCACCGGTAAGAAAGATGGACTATTTTTTACAAAAGTTATTAGACATCTATTTGGTACCTCAGAACTACATTTATAAAGACAGTCTGTCTACACCCCGTTTCTTCTGTATCTTGAACTGAAGAACCTCGTGGACCGGTTTCCAATAGTAAACAAATTTACGACAACTAAAACGGACAACATCCTGTTAAGTGACAAACTATAAAGAATCCAGTCCTCCAGGAGTATCTACATGTATACTTAATACTCGTATGAATCCTGTTAGTATATATAATTATAATCCCTTATATATACTTAAACAACAATAACAAACAAACAAACGAACAACAAAATCATATAAACAAAATGAGGAGACGAGTCCCTTTCTGGATTTCAGTAAACACGAGTTCGGATCGACCGAATCGTAGTGGACCCTTCGGGAATCTTTGAGACTACGGACTCTAGGTGGGGGTCTCTAAGACTATCACAACCTAATTTCGTTACCATAAAAATTCGAGGGGTCCATAAAGATCACACATGGACCCCAATTCTCGTAACGGAAACCGGTAACACTTTTCAGTCTAAGAATCCAGGGTACCATTACGGATGAAGAACTTAAAAATAAAATCTGAATCTCGACGGACTCAAACTCAAGTACAAGTCGACGGATGATGGACCCTTCCCGGAATAATCAAAGATTACGAGTCTAATAAAAGACACTTTCCACCTTTTATTATCATCGATAAAGTACCCTGACAACCATTCTAATTTACTCTAAGACGTTCCCGAATCGTATCTCATTCTGGACTTCTATATTGTCACAATGAGGACGATGACGACCATGAACGTAAACTAATTTTGAAGTAGGAGTATCTTGTGTTTATAAAAACTTAACAAGAGAATCCCATTACAACGAGTCATTTTACCTTCGGTCCATTTTTACCTCGTTAGTAAAAGACGAAATATGATGTATCAAAGTCATATAAACAGACACGACACGACACGAGTCAACGAAGTCAGTATAGACTGAGAAACGCTAGAATACCCGATGTCGGGTCGTCCGAGACAGGAACCTTAAAAGGTCCGTTCTTATGACCTCATCCAACGGTACGGGAGGAGGTCCCCTAGAAGGACTGGGTTCCTAGTTTGGACCCAGAGGCCGTGACGTCCGTCTAAGAAATCGTGACTCGGTTGTCCCTTCAGGGTACAAATAGATATAATATATCATTAAAACTTCAGTCCCAGTTTCAGGTTAAGAAGAAGTACAAATGTTTTATAGATCGGGTTGGAAAAAATGTGTTTCATTAGTGAGTTCTGTTTATTCACTAATTGACTTAGTTGTGTAATAGTCAGATTGTTGGGTCCGTCTAGTGTAGAAGAAAGTGACTGAAGATCATAGTCATTTTCGTAGTGTCTTTCTTTTCAAAACCAGCGAGAATAGTTGGATATGTACCTTGTTGTCTGACCAAGGTTTATCCTTTTCCTCATGTAGTTCCAACATATGACAGTGGGACGAATAAATTGAATATACGTCTCATGTAGTACTCTTTGTGGCCCGACCTCCTTTGTGTCCGACCTTAGTTCTAACGGCCCTCTTTATAGTTATCGGAGTCTATACGTCTACTGTGGTGGAAATACCGTCTTTCACTTTTCCTTGATTTTTCGGAGAACTACTTTCACTTTCTCCTCTCACTTTTTCAACCGAATTTCGAGTTGTAAGTCTTTTGTTTCTAGTACCGTAGGCCAGGGTAGTGAAGAACCCTTTATCTACCCCTTTCTCACCTTTGTCACAGTCTGAAATAAAACCCCCCGAGGTTTCAGTGACGTCTACCACTAACGTCGGTACTTTTATTTTCTGCGAATGAGGAACCTTCCTTTCAATACTGGTTGGATCTGTAGTATGACTTTTAGTCTCTGTAATAAACAGTTGTTTCCAGGTAGATCAGTTCCGATGCCAAAAAGGTCACCAGTACATACCTACACTCTCAACCTGATATTCCTTTTGACTTACGACTTCTTAACTACGAAAACTCGACACCACAACCTTTTCTGAGAACTCTCAGGGAATCTGACGTTCCTCTAGGTTAGTCAGGTAGGATTTCCTCTAGTCAGGACCCACAGGTAACCATCCTGACTACAACTTCGACTTTGAGGTTATCAAACCGGTGGACTACGTTTCTCGACTGAGTAAACTTTTCTGAGACTACGACCCTTTCTAACTCCCGTCCTCTTCTTCTTCTGCTGTCTCCTACTTTACCAACCTACCGTAGTGGTTGAGTCACCTGTACCCAAACCCCCTTGAGACCTTCAACAACTGCCTGTTCCTCCGGACCGCACGACGTCCAGTACCCCAGTGTTTCAGCCTGTGCTGATTCGCCGACTTGACTTGACTAGTAGGATATACCCCGAAGGGTCCCCAGAGTCACGATTTCTTAGACGGACGGTTACGTCCTTTACACCTAAGTTAGGGACTTAACCCTTTTAGGGGACCTCTTGCCTTACCGATAGGTGAGGTCATAAGAACGGACCTTTTAAGGTACCTGTCTCCTCGGACCACTCGATGTCAGGTACCCTAGCGTTTCTAACTGACTCGTACGTACGTACTGCTAGAATATAACACTAAGAAGTAGCAAAGAGGAACGACTCTCAAACCACTATAGTACTTGAGACAGTGACAGAAGGGATCCTTTTAAAGAGAATATCATCTTGGAGTTATTTATGAACATTGTTCTAACGTACTTAAATGTTATTTATGAACCCTATATTTGGGAAGGAGGAGGTGGTTTACAAGAGACTTAAATTACCAAGTGTACTTATAAAAAGTGCGAGTCCTGTTAAGGAAAGACGTAACGTTTTAAATCACTTAGGTAGGTACCACAGTGACGAAGTCTTCACCACACGTATACAAAAGATTTTATCTAATATAGAAGGAAGTCTCTCCCCTGGTTTCTGACGGGGAGAAATGTAGGATGTCCGATGAATCGGTTCCAGACCTGTACGTGACTTACTACTAATTAGTTTTACAAACGACTAACGAGAGAAGGCTCCGTCTTGGTTCGTACATCAATAACAATAGAAAAGGTAAAGGGGGAAAACAAAATATCCCTTCGGATTCTTTGGGGGAAGTCACCCCTTTAGTACATGTTTAATTTAGGAGTATGGATACCCGGTTACACCCACTACTTCCGACGAACCTCCTCTCCCTTCCGGGTCGGAGGGAGATCCGAGGTAGGACGAGATACCGAGTCTCTGGAGTTGTTCCTTCATTTGTCCCAGATTTACTTAAGACGTCTACTATGATTTTACCCTTTACAACCTTATTATTGTACCCGGGAGCGTTCCTTTTATTTTATTCCAAGTTGAACCTTTTTTCTTGATTGTGTAACTCCCCTTTTTATTAAGTTTTGTGTCTAAGTCGTCCGTCCTGCCTGAACCTTTCGCCGTGTACGTCGCTCGAGAGGAAGACGCCAGGTTTCAGTCCCGACTGTAAGGTCGTACAAGTGAGAAGAAGGGGAGGGAGGAGTGACTTTCCGACTGCGAAAAGATACCAAGGCTATTTTAAACTCCGACTTTACAAGTATAGGGTTTGACTTGAGAAAACTACATCCGTCCGTTAACATTGATCTTTTCTAGACTGTATTTATTATTTTACCTGTTCCCTTTTTAGGTTTATAAATAAATATTACTATCGAAGAGTCCCGTCTTGTTTCTGTCTAATAGACTTGTCTTTGTCATTCCGTTTCGTGTGAAACGTTTTATAAGTATGATTATAAGGTAGTGTTGAAGGTGGTCAAATTACCGGTGTCGTGTCTCCGAGAACGAAATATTTCTCTACTTAATTCCTACGACAAGTCACCAAGTCCACCCATTGGTAAAACTAGAGAGAGAGGTGGAGGTGACACAATGTTTATTCACATGTTTATTCTTAAACATCGTAGTAGTGACCGGGAAAATACCGGAAGACGAGAGTTAACAGTCAATTTCGTGAAAACGAAGATGATTCCGTTTCCATCTCTTACCTAGGAAGACACCAAACCCCTATATAACCAGAATAATAAGTAATTTTGTAAAACATCATATTTCAACAAAATTACGTTAACGTGTATACTAGGAGTCTTCCATCTAATGTCAAAGTTTGTGAGATAAACTGGGGATGATGAAAAATAATAAAGTCGAGTGGAAATGTTCGAGAAAGTTGGAATCTAAGGTAAGACGTGGTTGTTAATTTTCCTCACTTTCTTAGAGAGGGTTTGTCCAAACCTTAGAGTATGTTTAAGTCTTATGGTACTTTTGGTCTGTTTTTCTTCCCTACCCGATTTATAAAATTCTAAAAGTAGTGATCTGAGAACGGACTACGAGTAAACGAGGTGGGACTAAAGAAAATTCGGTTCCCATACTTTGATGTTAATAAAAAGTCTAAAGATTCTTTTTTTTAACACATGGTAGTAATAAAATTATTCATTCTTAGGAACGTAAAAGATCCCCACTCATTTAAGTCTGTCTTACTATTGTAACACATAAAAATAAGAGAACTTCGTATAAAATCTATCCTTGAATAGACGGTTAATTTTTTTAGAGACCTGAAGATGAGTGGTTTTATTCCAGTCAGTCAGTCAAGTCAGTGAATCAACACAGACTGAGAAACGCTAGGGTACCTGACATTGTGCAGTGTAAAGAGACAGGTAGCAGTTGAGGGTCTCAGATGAGTTTGAATACAGGTAACTCAACCACTACGGTAGGTTGGTCGAGTAGGAGACAGTTGGGAAAGAGAAGGGTGGAAGTTAGAAAGGGTCGTGGTCCCACAAAAGGTCACTCAGTCAAGAAACGTAGTCTATCGGTCTCATAACCTCAAAGTCGAAGTTGTAGTCAGGAAGGTTACTTATCAGTCCTGACTAAAGGAAATCCTACCAGGTTCCTTGCGAGTTCTCAGAGGAGGTTGTGGTTTCAAGTTTTCGTAGTTAAGAAGTCGAGAGTCGAACGAAATATCAGGTTGAGAATGTAGGTATGTACTAATGACCTTTTTGGTATCGAAACTGATTTGTGTGGAAACAACCGTATCATTATAGAGACGAAAAATTATACGATTCAACTAGTATCGAAAAGAAGGTTCCTCGTTCGCAGAAAATTAAAGTACCGACGAAAGGGATAATGGACTTTGTTGGTTTTTATATGTTTTATACACTCTTTTTTAAATGTTCTGTGATGTGTAGTCTGTTTCTTCTTGTGACTAGAGTCTCTCTACCCCCCTTTTACTCTGTATATTGAGGAGACGGTATAATTAAACCCTCTGAAAACTCCAACGTCTCGTCTCTCTTCCTTGGGTATGTCTTTGACCATTTGATGAATCATATTCTTCTGTCACCTTTAAGACCCCTCTCATTCCGTCGATCTTGTGTGTCCTTTGTCATAAAATCTTTTTTCTCTCAGTCCCTCTCTCTAGAGATCCAACCTTTCCCAGGTAGAACTCATAGGTCAACTCACTTTCACTTTTTCACTTTCACAATCAGTGAGTCAGTACAGACTAATAAACGTTACGGAACCTGACTGATATCGGGTTGTCCGAGGAGACAGGTATCCTAAAGGATCTGTTCTTATGACCTCATCCAAGGGTAAAGGAAGAGATTCCCCATAAGGGTTGGGTCCCTAGTTTGGGTCAAGAGGACACAACGAACAGAATTACCACCCCTTATTAATCGGTATCCTAGATCTGATACATAGAGATCAATCGATTTCTATTGACAAGATCAGAGTGGATTGGTCAGAATTTTGGTTTTGTTAGTAAAAGTACATTAAATTGAAATAAAACTTTATTTCTAGTTGCGAACACTGTTACGCTTTTATAAGTCGTGAGTTGTCTCATTTTAAACGTTACCGATCGTAAGTTATTTTTTTATGATCCATTACTATTTCAACATTCTATACTAGATATTGCTCCCAACTAATTAGTTTCTGTCGGGTCTTGACTACATCTCCAATCTGTCGTCTATACTTATAATTCATCCGTAATATTTATTTGACGTACCTAAGTTTTTCAATCTTTATACCTTCTAGATTTTTTAATTTGAGGACTCTACTTTTGGTGTTACATATTCTGTTTTTTATATGACCGATTCTAATTACCATCTAATCTGGAATCTATTACGTCTTCTTTTCCATTCACATAAACTATCGTGTCCTTATCTTATTAGTTTCTACTTTGTGTCTCTCTACTTTAGTAGTTACTTAACGTCCTTTTTAAGTTTACCTAGAAACCTTCCTTACTACGATTTCGACTTTGAGGTCATGAAACCGGTGGACTACGTTTCTCAACTGAGTAACCTTTTCTGAGACTACGAACCTCCCTAACCCCCGTTCTCCTCTTCCCCTGTTGTCTCCTACTCTACCGACCTACCGTAGTGACTGAGCTACCTGTACTCAGACTCACCTGAGGCCCTCAACCACTACCTGTCCCTCCGGACCGCACGACGTTAAGTACCCCAGTGTTTCTCAGCCTGTACTGACTCGCTGACTTGACTTGACTTGACTTATACGTACACTAAAAGTGAGACCTTCCTCTCTCTCTTACCTCCCTCCGTTTTTTTTTTTTTTTCTTTCTTTTGATTACCTGTGTCTAAAAAAAAAATTAAACTTTTATAGATATTCATGTTTATAGGTTCATCGAGTTATTTGGAGTTCGTTTCTTTATACGTCTTTTAACATGACTTTGTGTAGTGTTAATTCAGTGATTTTTGGTCACACTCTTCATCTTTTAGAATTTAAATTACTCCCCTATAATACATGTTTTGTATTTTTATTCCCACTTTTGTATACAGGATAACATTTGTTATCTTTGCTCTTCTGTCACTCCGTTGTCAATTTTTTTTTATTACGACTTATTGTTTCGACGGTGAGTCTTGGTTTCCCTTTAGTTACTTTTAAAAATACTTTTCTTTTTATTTGATTTATTTTGGATGTAAATTAAGAAACTCTTTTAGTTACTTTAATTATTTAGAGATCGGACTCTATGGTCCTTTTTTCTTTCTCCTATGTTTAATCGTTATGGTCTTACTCTTTCCACTGTAGTCATGTCCAAGGTGTCTATAATTACCTATCCTTCTCTGATACCTTTTGAAATACAGTCATTGATGTTGTTTAATTTACTTTCCCTGTTTAAGGAACTTCCTGTGTTTGATGAAATAAGTCGAGTGAATTTCGATTGAGTTCTTCTTTACCTATTAGATTTGATATAGATGATCTTTTTGACTTTAAATCAATTTTTTTTTTTTCTCGAGATGTGTTTCTTTGACGTTCTCATGTACCGAAGGGACCATGTAGGATGTTTTGTTAACTTCTCTTCCGTAATACAATTCACTTTATCCAATCTGTCTCTTTTTATTTAACATACACCTTAGATTTTTTCAAATCTTAAATACATAAGAATTATAAAAAGTAAAACTCACTTCGATCTGTATAGTCTTTTGAGTCGATTTGTCGTTTTAACACGAGATAAAATAGTCTTGTTATTGACCTTAATATTCTTTTTCGAAATCTTAGTCTATATCGGTTGTACTGAGAATACACTGAAATACCTTCATTAAAGAAGTGAGACACAAAGTCAAAAGGGAAGACATTTTGTACCTAATATTAGTTCGGATTGTTCTAACAATATATTTAACTCCTTTAGTCTTAACTTTTTCTGTGTACATGGGTTACAAGTAACGTCGTGACGAATGTTATCGATCCTGTACTATCGTTGGATCTACAGATAGTCGTCTACTTATCTATTACTTCGACACCATGTATACGTGTTACCTTATAATGAGTCTATGTTTTTCCTTACGTAAACTCGGTCAAGAAAAAAATTAATTTTTCTTTAATTTAGACAAGATTTATTCCACCTACTTTGATCTCGGATGATATGTCTCATTCAGTCTTTCTCTTTCTGTTTATAGTGTAATTTTACCTTAAGGTATATACCTTAGATCTTTCTACCATGGTTGTTAGGATGTACGTCCCGTCGTTTCCTTTGTGTCTGTATTTCTTCTCTGAAAACCTGAGTCACCCTCTTCCTCTCTCACCCTACTGAACTCTTTTATCGTAACTTTGTATATGTAATTGTATGTATTTTATCTATCGGTCAAACTACATACTACGTCCCGTGGGTTTCGGTCACGGGACACTGTTAGGCCTCCCTACCCTTCCCCTCCCTCCACCCTCCCCCAAGGACCTCCTTCCTCTGTGTACATACAGATACCGACTAACTACAACTACATACTGTTTTTGGTAGTGTTATAACATTTAAATAATAAACGGTTAATCTTTTTCCATATATTACTCATAAATCGTGTCCTATACTTATCTCAAATGTGTAACCAAGAACAATCATATAACTACATACATAGGACCTAGGTAGATTTTGAGAGGTTTTAGATACTACATGAAACCCAGTAACCAGAGACTCTAGAGTGTCCTCTACGGTTCTTAGATAATCACCTTTAATCTACATTTCGAATGAGAAGGATGGTAGAAACTACTATACCGGTGTAGGTGAACTCTATACTCAACAATACAACTACCTTCCCTTCGTTTACGACCCTTACCCACTTTACAACTTTTCTCTCTTCTCCGGGACACCCTGATGTTTTCATAAACAGTCTTACATTGGAAAAGTCGGTTCTGGTGTCTATGGAGGTCAAAGTACAAACGTACGTACTCTTATAGTCGGGATTGAGAAAAAAGGTGAGTTTTGAAGATTTTTTAACCTCATCATTTTTCTCCACCTGAACTTTGGGAGTCTAATCCACATTTAATGAAAGAAACGAAAGAGTAGACTAAAAAAATTTTTTAAAGAGGTTAATTTCTTTCTTCCGGTTGTTTTTCTAAAAATAACAATAATAATAATGGTGATAATGACAATGTCCAATCAATAAATAATAGTGATACTCAATCTGTACTACGATCTGTCAAAACAATAGGGTAAATAGAAGTGTTTTTAATTAGGGTATCTCAACAATCAGATAAGGAGTAAGTATCTACTCTTTCGACTCCGAACCTCTATACTTGATCAAACAGGTTTCTGTATGTCGATCATTTATAGTATATACCCGATACTAGAGTTAACAGACTCGTACCTCAAGTACACAAGGACGATACCTTACGGAAGTTCGTAAGACAGAGACTCCAATTCTACCAAATTTTTAGTTCAAGACTCTTAGTATAGAACTAAAACTATAATGAATACATTACAGTTTGTTTAACTAATTTGAGTTCAAAAGAGTTGACAGGATAAATAAGATGACAAAACAATGGTCCCTTTTTACGTTAAGTCAAGACATTTAATGTGAAAATTCTTAAATGTACAATGGATATCACAACGAAGGAGTGGTAGTGCTAATACTAAAGTATCGGGTCTAATCAATCACAAGTCCATTGAAGTCTTGTTAATAAAATCATTAATTTCATTCGTAGTACAACTTAAATTCAATCTTGAAATCTTATTAGTATCTAAAAATTACAACGGAATTAATGGATTTCTCTCTAAGGTCAAACTAGTGTTTCTAGTATTTTTACGTATCTTGTTCCAAATTCTGTCAGTTACACATAGAATAGTTCTTTTTTGTCCGTTAGTTAAATAATGGTAAATAGTGCGTGTGATCGGAGGTACCGTCAAACTTTGAAGAGTTGTTGTTTAGAAGTGTGTAATAACTGGTCTCTGTGCATAATTATGTAGAAACCAATGGGTTTACAATAACTGGTCTTTACAAAGTTATAAGTGAATGTATTGTTTAGTGATCAGTGTCCGTAATCAAGGACGTTTTTAGGGGGTCAACCATTACACAATTATTTATGTATTTTCTATATAGAATAACACTATTCTGTATACTATACACATATAACATTGAAAGGAATTCGTGTTTCTTAGTCTAACAATCTCAAGTCCAGTACGCTGTAACTAGTCTAACTCCATAGACATCTCTTTATCATCCTCTACTTCAATGTTTACCTAAAATTCTTGTCCAACGTTCTTAGTAATCACGTTCAGATTTCTTACACATTAAACGTCACACTGTAACCCTTTGGTTATTTGTATAGATTGATTTTTTCCATGTACAATCTTTAGACGTCAATCTATATGGTCTTTATGTAGTCTTTTAAAGTTTATCCCCTCCTCTGACTTCCGTTCTTGTCAGGTTCATCGATAAATTTCGAAACTTAAATCTATTACCACCGTCTCTCCTTTGGTTTTTCTTTAATTAATTTTTACTGTTTAGTATCAGTTGAAACAAACCACTCCCAACTCAAACGTTTCCTTTTAAACTTAAAGTATTAGACTTTCTTATCCGTATAGTTTTCATCTTCAAGTCGTAAATAGACTTTCATTTCAGTCAAAACTTCCTTTACAAATTCGTACCTCATACACTCCAGTAATTTTCTATTGTTCTTATTAATCGACTTGTTTCGATATATTTTTATCTCGACCTTGGGTCTTCTTTGAAATCCTAATCCGATTATCTAAACTGGTTTTCTATATAAAAGTTTCTTACTTTTAACTTTCATTTCTATTCTCTTAACTCAGTTTTTTATTGAATATAAAGATATATTCTCTCTACTTATTCGTGTATTGTATCTTTTCGTTTCCGGTCTCTTCATTGGTTTCTTACGGTATGTATATATATACGTATAATTTATATACACACGTACATATGTACAAGTCAGTGTAGGTTGAGAAACACTGGGACACTTGACATCGAGTGGTCCGAGGAGACAGGTACCCTGAGAGGTTCGTTCTTATGACCTCACCCAACGGTAAACGAAGTGGTCCCTTAGAAGATCTGGGACCTTAGATTGGACACAGAGGACGAAATCTCCGTCTAAGAAATGATGACCCGGTGGAACCTTCAAGGTGTAATTTATATATAACATATAATTTATATATGTTAAACTTACATATATAAATACTGATAATATATATACTTCTGGATCTTTTTATCTGATTTTTACGTTTACCTCTCCAGATATTCTTAACATAAGAAACAGAAGTCTGTTTCTTAACCTTAGTCTTGAGATTTGGTTTTCCTGTTTCTGATCGTCTTTTACATTTCTTCTTATAACATTTAATAATTTTATTAACTAGTACTCTTTCACCTCTTTATTTATATATAATTACCAGGTAGTACAGACTAAAAACAAAACCTGGAACCCGATGTCTTATCTTTTGTCTTATAAGTAATTTCCTATAAAGAAAGTTCTTATTAAGGTACCTGTTGTCTTGGTAGGATATTCACTGAGTCTTCGCGATAATTACCTCTTTAAACGAGTTCTATCTACTCGGTTCAAAAGTAATGTCAACTCCTTAAAGGTTTTGGGTTAATGGTGTCAGGTATTTATAAAGTAGGTTCGACAACCCACATCAATTTTGTTACTTGACTTCGTCGTATCTGTAGTGTGGAATGACCATCTAAAACTCCGTCTCACTATGGTACTGTTATACGTACTTTACACGTAAACTACGTTTTCAATCTAGTCTCAAGTTTCAGTCAGAGGTGATGAATGTTGGTCAAAAGTAAATTAAGAATAATTTTATTCTCTTAATACTATCTTTCATCGATATTAACAAAATACTAATACTGTAACTTACTGTATCAGTATTACAGTATTACTGTAAGATACTTTACCTTGTAGCTTTAGTTCGATTTGAATTTCGAACTTTTGTTACTTGGTTTTCGTCTAGTACAATATATCTCCTCCTGTCGTTGAAACGGATTTAATTCAGTATTAGAAGTGTATGCTTACGAAGGATATACAGAAACTTGACTCTCTCTACTGGGTTACTATAAGTTGTGTGTGAAACCTCCAAATGGTAATTTCGAATTCATGTAGGTTCACTACATTAACTTGTTAAAGATAAGATCCTCTAGTTTTTGTACAGTATTTAATTTGTTCCGTGACAACAACGAATATTCCAGTTTTATTTATGTATTTTTAACTGATATATCGTGACCTCTGAATCGAGTTCGATGTCAACTTCCTCCAATAGTTTCAGACGAACAGTCCTTGTTACTTATAGTAATTCTAAAACGAAGCATATCACCAAGTAAAGTATTTTTCTTTTAAATATAAGGATCTTAAGGTGGACTCATATGTTTTGACCCTTTTAATTGCGGAGTGTAGTTTTTCTTTTCTTTGTTAAGTTTGACCGTTGGTGTTTCGACTGCTACTTTCCAAACGAAAGTTTAAACTAGAGACGGACACATGAGACCGGAGTGTTTGTAATGTCATCGTGGAGGACCCATTTTATTTCTTTATACTAAATCTCAGGTGTGTAAGAAAAGGGTGAATCTACGTGTAAGTCAACGAGGAACCTCCTATAATATACTGTAGCTCACAAGTAACGACGTTATATTTACCCTCTTTTCACTTTCTCCCCTTCTCGTTTGATTTCGTTCTTTAAAATACACAAATTTCAAGTCCAAATCGTGGAGTCATTGATATCAAAATCGAGACTTGTGTTTAGAAGTCACCAGAACGACTTTGTGTCGAGTTCCTAATGTGTATTATAAATAGAATTTGAAAATTTTGTACACGCGTGTGTGTGTGTGTGTGTGTGTGTGTGTGTGTATATGTCGACTGAATGGTACTTAATGAACGTATTTCTGGTCTCTTTCGTAACCATAAACTTTACGTATATCTGTGATTTAAGATTTCTCAATTCGATACCGATACATTTTACTCTTTAAACTCTAATTGTGTATGTGTGATGATGTATATTTTATGTATTTGTTATTCCCGTGATATCGTGTCCCTTGATATGAGTTATAGAACATCATTGGATATTACGTTTTCTTATATCTTTCCTATACATATCCATATTGACAATACAATGACATATGTAACCTTTGATTGTGTTGTAACATATTATTTAAATTGATATGAAGTTACTTCTTTTTATTGTAGTGATACATAGGTTTTTCTCTGTAAATAAACGATATGATGGATAAGAAATTCCCAAGGGACCACCGAATCTACCATTTCACAGACGGATGTTACACCCTCTGGGCCCAAACTAGGGACCCAGCCCTTCTAGGAGACCTCTTCCTTTACCGTTGGGTGAGGTCATGAGAACGGACCTTTTAGGATACCTACCTCCTCGGACCATCTGATGTCAGATACCTCAGCGTTTCTCAGTCTGTGCTGACTCGCTGAAGTGAAAGTGAAAGATGGGTAAGAAATTTAAGGACCACAGGTTTCTGATCTCTCTGTAAATTTAAATCAATGTATAGTTTAGGTAACTTTTTAGGTACCTATAATGTTTTGTAAGGTAACGGTTGTTATCCGTAAATATAGAGGTTGATGAAACACCTACTCCTTAATCAGAAACGAAGGGTAATTACGTCGGTCACTTTTCTGTGTATACAGAAGAGGTGCACGTTTCAAATCCTTGTCTCAAAGTGTCTAACCACACGTTTCGATTACGATATCTGTCAACCTCTACTCGTTGAGGGAAATATTTTGATAATATAAAAATGATTAGTTCAGTATATGGAACGACTTCTGAAAATACTAAATTATATTAGACAAACCCGTTGAAGAATACGTCAATTCCATCCCATAGCAACCTTTTTTGGAACTACGACACTTTCTAACTCCCGTCTTCCCCTTCCCCCGTTGTCTCCTACGCTACCAATCTATCGTAGTGTCTGAGTTACCTGTACTTAGACTCATTTGAGGTTCTCTATCACCTCCTGTTCCTTCGGACCACACGACGTCAGGTACCCCAACGTTTCTCAGTCTGTGTTGAATACTGATTTGTTGTTGTTTAGAAACCAACATGGACCGGACGTTCTAACGGGGGGTTTTACGACCTTTACATTTATTCATAATAATTAAATGTTACCCTGTATTTATGTATATCCTAATTTTACATACTGTTGGACACAAAAAAAGATCCCGATGGTATTTTTTCATGGTGTCGACCTACCGAATTGGTCATCTTTAAATGGTAGAGTGTCAAGACCTCCGATCTTCAGGTTCCAACTTACTTGACACCCGTCTTAACTAAGACAGACTCCCGTCATAGACGTCCGTAGAGGACCAAACGCAGAAATGTAACAAAAGTCAGACATGTATAGGGACACAGGTTTAAGGGAGAAGGATACACCTGTGGTCAGTATAACCTAATCCCCAAGTGGGATGAGGTCATACTAGAGTAGACTTGATTAATGTAGATGTTGTCAAAATAAAGGTTTATTTTAATGTAAGACTTAGTGACCCCAAATTTTGAAGTTAAATAGTTAAAACTCCCCCTATGTTAAGTTGAACATTATGTTGGTATTTGTACTTCAATTTCTCATGACTTTTGATACGTTGTAAAGAATACTGGGATAAGAAGATCCAGCTGTTGTCAGTATTAAATATGCAAGGATCTAAATATGCAACGGACACCTCTAATAATTTAAGTGTCTCTCTAAACATGACAATTTTTCTTGTTCTCGTTCTCTTTAGGAGTTTCTGTTTTTGTTCGATAGTTCTAAACAATCTGATCAAAAATAAATTACCGAGGGTTTCCGCACAATTGTTAATGAGTACTTTTCGGAAATCATCGTGAACCTTATAGACATTCTATTGATTACCTACACATTTGGACCAAAACCGAGTTTGGACAACGTCTGTACGAGTAGTGAAAAGTCGAGAGATATCGTGATCGATTGAAGTAACGACGACATTCCAAATCATTTATGATCATTGATGATATCAGAGAACTGAACCTAAAAAGAGTGATGGTGACATGTTTTCTACAACGATAATATGAAAGAGATGGAGGTTAATTCCGTTATACAGAACCTCTCCAAGTTATTGAGTCAGTGCCTGTGTATCGAACAAACCGTCATGAGCTTTGGGACTTTACGAAGTCTATAATCTATAATGTTATAAAATCTGTTTTGATCCTTATATATGTAAGAAAAGATCGATAGAGAACTAACTCGTTTCATACGTTAGGGTACGAATGAAAAGGTCTAACGTTATCAGGTATTTGGTAGAAAGGTTCGTATTCTCCGTTTTTTTTTTCTTTTTTTTTATCCCGTTCAATTAAGGGGTTTTCACCATTTAAAGTAAAAGGGAAAGTTTCATTTACTGATTTGTTGGGTTTAGATGTATTAAGTACACTCACTATTTTAGTCTAATGTATTTGACGCCGAATTTTTTCGATCTTATAGCTTTCTATTAAGAAAACTTACGGCTCCGACCCAACCATCGATACCATCTCTAACGAACGATGACGAACGGGTATCGGTCGACAGGAGAGGGAGAATTGGTAAAGGGTGAAAGTCCATAATCTACTCTGTGACAATGTTCAAAACTAGTTTTTCGACCCTCATCTTTACCAATATAGTGAAGACCCGATTCTGTGTGTTTCGAGTACGAATTGAGACCTCGAGTGTACGGGATCTTCGATAAAAGGGATAGTCAGACCTGGGACACAATGGTAAACTTTTCACCGCGATCACATTGTAGATATGTCCTGAAACACACACAGTCCGGCGACTTGTAGACCCCACAAAAGACAGTAGCCACATACACGGACGTATCAGTGAAGTCGGGACACCTGACATCGGGAGGTCCGAGGAGTCAAATACCCTAAAAGGTCCGTTCTTATGACCTTACCCAACGGTGAAGGAGGAAGTCTCCGAGGAGGGGTCGATCCCTAGCTTGGGTACAGAGGACGTAGAGGACACAATGTCTGTCTAAGAAATGATGACTCGGTGGTCTCCGTATCGTATTAGATAGGATGGGGCTGATTTTGTCTGTGCGGTCGCAAAGTGAAGTAAACAGTAACAATTCGAGGGAATTCTAAACAGTCTTTTAACTTATTAAGGTGGACCTGTCAGTGTCTCCGTGTTGTGTGTCCACTGAACCTCTTTAGTCTAACCGTTGTGTTTTTTCCTTTTGTCTTTTCCGGACGAACGTACCATACTTTAGGTAAGAAATGAAGTGTTGTCGGAATTTGCATACCCTGTCTACCTTCTTGTTTCACGGCAGTCTTTCAACGGTCGAAACTGTAAGGACCCTGTTTTTACGAAGGTCTTCCCGTATTGAGGTGTTCGGAAGTTTTAGACCTCCTAATTAAGTGAAGTAGTGGGAGTAGTTTGCAATCCTTAGTGTGTCGTAAGTGATCCTATTTTTGACTACCTCTTTTGTCCCTGATATGACTACGAAACCACGTTTCCTCCGTAAAATAAAATCGAAATCTTAAAACGTGTTTTGGTGCTTTTTCTTTAAAAAACTTAAATCCTTTGACTATCAACTGACTAAGTCAACAAGATTTTGATAAATATATTAGTAGATATTTCTGATATTTTAAAGTCTATAATACTAGAACCTGTCTTATGTAAACAATGTTCGACTTATAAACGACTTTATAAACTTGACTTAAGAGTTTATTGTGCCGTCCCAGACCTCAAAACTGACGGAAACTGAGAATCAATAAGACGAATTATTCTGATCCTGAAACCTGTTCATTTTACAAAACGAAGAATATTTTACTCTTCATAAAGGTGTAATATAACCCCATTCCAAATTTCCTCCGAAGATATACTGATAGGTAAATGGTGTCCCAACCTACGTATTTTACATTTGTTACGAAATATTACTCATCATAATCACATTTCTTACTTGTATTTATTTTATTTTAATTTTATAGAATGTTTACTAAACAGTAGACGTTAAACTCGTCCTCATCTATATGACATGACCACTTGTCAAATCCAAAGTCCCAAACAGACGACGACGACGATTCAGCGAAGTCAACACAGGCTGAGACACGCTGGGGTATCTGCCGTCGGGTGGTCCGAGGCGACAGGGACCCTAAGAGGTCCGTTCTTGTGACCTCACCCAACCAATGACCCGAGTTTGGAGACATTATGTTGAAAAGTAGTAACCCACTTCTTAACTCATTTGAACTTATTTAATGATTGAACGAGTTATGAAGTCAAAAAAGGAAACATTATGTCTGGTTACACCTCCTTATACTCTTTATTTACACTTTTGGTGCTTTCTCGGAAAATAGTGGTTTAATGATAAAGGTTTTCAACCGGAAACAGGTATGTAGTAACTATAAATTTAACAAAGATAATTTTGATTCATGTTTTTACAAATAAACTATAATACAATACGATTCAACGAAGTTAGTACAGGTTGAGAAACGCTGGGGTACCTGATATCGGGTGGTGCTAGGAGACAGGCACCCTAAGAGGTTCGTTCTTATGACCTCACCCAACAGTAAGAGAAGAGGTCCCCTTTAAGGGTTAGGGCCAGAGGGTGTAATGTCCGTCTAAGAAATGGTAGACTCGGTGATCCCTTCGGGTTATCATACAATATCAATAAGGGTTTCTATTGATTCTATATTGTGAACTATTATGTATTTTGGTCATGAGTTTTATCAAATAAATTTTTGTAATACTTTTTAATGATATGCGAAATTATGAATGTCTAACTAATATTTTTCTTTCAATTATGAAAGATATATTATCGACGTTATAAAAATACTGAGTTAATTTATATTACTTTAGAAAAGTGTCATTTTCGGAATAACTTATGTAATTTACTTTACTTTATTGTCAATTTTTAAGAAAAACGTAACAAGTCGTAAAGTCTGTCAATGTCTTACCACAACTCTGTTATGTGTGTCGACTTTATTTACTATAAAATAAACCCCTTCTAAAAAAAAAAAATTCTCATCTCAAGCTTGGTGTCTCGTCCCCACTTACGTTGTGTAGAACGGTACTAAAAAGAGAAACAAATCCGGTCTACGGCAATTTCATCTCTTTCTTCGATCTTTAGGGTAAAGATCAACTGACGACTAGAAAAACTGATCCTTTTCTGAGAGATTCATGGGTCCATTTATACATGTACGGTGGACACAGGGACGACGAAGGCACATTCTTCTACAAGTATGTTTTCTTTCCGTTTACAAATATTTGTATCTCAACAGAAACAAGTTCTGGAGTGAACTCGTAGAGATGTGTCGGGGTCCTTCCTTCTTTCTTCGTAGTCGTTCTACGTTCCCAAGGATTTATACGAGAACAAGCGACACTGGGGGTCTCACCGAGAGGAGATACGTAGAATTTATTTTGTCATCAAAGAATTTAACATCTTTGGTTATTTTTTTTAATTACCCGAAGAATTTTCGGTAAAGTATCGACTAAACAAATTACTATTACCCGGTTCTTATTCGTACGTGTACGACTCTAGTTCCGACGGGACCGGAGAGTATGAGTAACAGTCCCCAGGACTCACAGTCAACAAAAAGGGTCTTCAGGTGGGGTTCCCCATTGACTCTCAGTCTTCGACAGTAATTTGACCAGGAGTCGGGACGTCTTCTGTATTCACAACTGGAAAAAAATAACCTCATATTGACAAAATGTTACGACACAATCAAAGACGACATGTTGTCGTAGTTAGTCGATATATATGTATATATGGGAGGGAGACCTAGAATAAAGTGAATTGAGGGGTAGGGTGTGGAAATCCAGTAGTGTCTCGTGGCTCGACTGAAAGGACACGATATGTCGTCGAAGGGTGATCGAGAGATAAAATATGTCCCATCATATATATAACCCGGAGGGACCACCGAGTCAACCATTTCTTAGGCGGGCGTTACGCCCTCCTGGACCCAAGCTAGGGACCAAACCCTTCTAGTGGATCTCTTCCCTTTCCGATGGGTGAGGTCATAAGACCGGACCTCTTCAAGTACTTGAGATCAAATGTGTACCATTACATAGTCAAGTCAAGTTAAGTCAAGTCAGAGAGTCAGTACAGACTGAGAAACGCTGGGGTACTTAGTGTCGTACGGTCCGGAGGGACAGGTAGTGGTTGAGAGTCTCAAGTAAGTCTGACTGTAGGTAGCTCAGTCACTACGGTAAGTCGGTAGAGTAGGAGACAACAGGGGAAGAGAAGGACGGGGGTTAGGGGGGGTCGTAGTCTCAGAAAAGGTTACTCAGTTGAGACGGGTACTCCACCGGTTTCATGACCTCAAAGTCGAAATCGTAGTAAGGAAGGTTTCTTGTGGGTCCTGACTAGAGGAAATCTTACCTGACCAACCTAGAGGAACGTCAGGTTCCCTGAGAGTTCTCAGAAGAGGTTGTGGTGTCAAGTTTTTGTAGTTCAGAAACCGTGAGTCGAAAGAAGTGTCAGGTTGAAAGTGTAGGTATGTACTGGCGACCTTTTTGGTATCGGAACTGATCTGTCTGGAAACAACCGTTTCATTACAGAGACGAAAACTTATACGATAGATACAACCAGTATTGAAAAGAAGGTTCCTCATTCGTAGAAAATTAACCATCACATATGTATCTGGTATTTCTTTCAACTTACGACTTCTTGACTACGAAAACTTAACACCACAACCTTTTTTGAGAACTCTCGTGGAACCTAACGTTCCTCTAGGTTGGTCAGGTAGGATTTCTTTTAGTCAAGACTTATAAGTGACCTCCCTGACTACAATTTCGACTTTGAGGTTATGAAACCGGTGGATTACACTTCTTTACTGAGTAGACTTTCCTGGGACTACGACCCTTTATTTCCTTCCTCCTCTTCCCCTGTTGTCTCTTACTGTACCAACCTACGGTATTGGTTGAGGTATCTGTACTCAAACCCGTTCGAAGTCTTCAACCACTACCTGTCCCTTCGGACCGCACGACGTCAGGTACCCCATAGTTTCTCAACCTGTGCTAACTTTCACTTTTCACTTACACCTTCAACGAGTCAACACAGGCTGAGAAACGTTGGGGTACCTGACATCTCAGGTGTCTTAAGAGGTTTGGTCTTATGACCTCACCCATCGGAAAGGGAAGAGGTCCTCTAGAAGGGTTGGGTCCCTAGCTTGGGTCCAGAGGGTGTCGCGTCCGTCTAAGAAATGGTCGACTCGGTGTTGTGATATGGATACTGTTACGGTGAAAGGGTTAAACAGGGTGGGACACAGGTGTTCAGACAAAAGATGGAGACGTAGAGATAAGAACAGGACGTTTATCCAAGTCAAGTCAGCGAATCAGCACAGGTTGAGAAACGTTGGGGTACTTAGCGTCGTGCGGTCCGGAGGGACAGATAGTGGTTGTGGGCCTCAAGTGAGTCTGAGTACAGATAGTTCAGGCACTACGGTAGGTCGGTAGCGTAGGAGACAGTACGGGAAGAGGAGGACGGGGGTTAGGGAGGGTCGTAGTCTCAGAAAAGGTTACTCAGTTGAGAAACGTACACCACCGGTTTCATAACGTCAAAGTCGAAGTCGTAGTCAGGAAGGTTACTTGTGGGTCCCGACTAGAGGAAATCCTACCTAACCAACCTAGAGGAACGTCAGGTTCCCTGAGAGTTCTCAGAAGAGGTTGTGTTGTCAAGTTTTCGTAGTTCAGAAACCACGAGTCGAAAGAAGTGTTAGGTCGAGACTGTAGGTATGTACTGGTGACCTTTTTGGTATCGGAACTGATCTGCCTGGAACCAACTGTTTCATTATAGAGACGAAAAGTTATACGATAGATCCAACCAATCTCATACGGTAAAAAGATCTAAGGAATATATACACGATGATATACATACAAAAAAAGAGAAAGAAAGAAGTGAAACAAACCGTCTGAGGTCCAAATAGGTGCAGTGAAATGGACGTCAGTTCTCGTCCAGGTGGGATCCCTGATCGATACGTTTGGGTAGAAGGAATCGGAGGAATTGAGGTAGAGGTCCTCAATGATTCAGTAGAGTATAGATGTAAAATGGGAAGGAGCAATTGACAGTTGAGGTGGGTCTAGTCGGATCAGTCACCACACCGTGATTGGGGAAGTTTGAAAATCCGGAAAAATTTCAAGTCAAGGTCTCCACCTCCCGTCGAGAGTGAAAGAAGGGGAAAAGAAGACCGGAAAAGAAGGGGAAAACAAAAGAGGGAATACAAAAGAGTACTAAAATAGAACGTCGAGTAATAGTAGTCAGAGAGGTTGTAATGAGGACGTACATAAAAATATCCAAGGTCGAAAGTAGACAACGAGGTAGATTGTAAAGTAGGAGAGAAAAGGTACTTAAGGAGAGGATGTTACTAGAACAGGAGATGTGTAAGTGTCACTGGTTGAGAGTGCCCAGTGAGGGGTTAAGAATGGTTAAGGTTATTGACGTCAAGGAAATACTAGAATCAACGTACCAAGGGTAAGTGACTGGTGACTAAAGATGGAGAGATAGAGTAAAAGATATTATGTGACTGAGTTTTTATGAATCTTACGTGACCCTAGAGGTTAGGTGACTCAGATGACGAAGAAGTGATAGCAAACAGAAGTAAACAACAGATAAGAAAAATAAGTCGAATTTAGGATATCGAATTGTATTGGTAGTGGAAGAGTATAGGACTTATAGGAGGGGAAAGAGAATAAATGAATCTTTTCGGTTTTTGGAGTAATTTGGGTTAATAGATGGATAAGAGTGAGATGTACGTATCAATCTTCTTTGAGAGCGTTGACACTACTGACAAGAGTGACATTAAAGAACAGACACTTGGAGTTCCCGTGTAAATAACGACGTCTGTGAGAGTGAGATGTAGGACTTAGTTAAGTGCGACAGTGTACGATGAAGTCATCAGACGAAAGAGAAGGAGAGGGACCCTCCTAATATAGTAAAGAAAACGAAGAGAGGAGAGTTTCATTAATATTTTTAATTATAATTTCACTCTTTCCCATAATTCATATCTTTTTTTATGTTCTCAAAATATAGTCTTTATTTGTTTTTCTAATTATAAATTTCTATGATAAATGTTTTCGTTGTTATCAAGTCATATAGATTCTTGTTTTATTTAAATTAGTATTTAATAGTGGTCTCTAGATTTCATAATTTTGAATACTTATTTTGGATCGATTTACCTTTCTATGTGTTTATTCAACCTATAAACATATTCACATATACGAATATGTTTATAAGTTGTACATTTCCGTAGTCAAGAGAAATTTATTTAGTCACCTGAATTACCTTAAAGTTAATTTCGTAGAGTGTATTCCGTATATAAACACACCACTCATATCTAGGGAACCTCTTCCCTCACCGTTGGTTGAGGTCATAAGAACGGACCTCACAAGTACCCCAGCGTTTCTTAGGTTGCGTGCCTCGTCGATTGTGAAAGTGAAAGTGTAGTACATTAAATTATTCGGTCATGAAAATACTATTCTATCTCAGTTTAGTGTCACTTTCTTCTCACTGAACAAGAAGACCTATTATTGTAAAAAACAACAACAACAATTCAGAGACCATAAACACTCATTTATGTTAACCATGGAGTAAGATACTAGTTTTCTGTTTACTTCTTCAATCCTGTCTTATCTTTCAAGTCTATATCCGTTGGTATAGAAACGTTCACACTAAAGACCGACTCAAATGTAATGTCTAGTAGACTTTTTCTTACCTGTGTTAATTTATCACTCCACTTGTAAACAATAGGTGTACGTGTTTTTATGTGTTTTAAACTACGGTCGATTGGTTATATACTTTTATATTTATGAACTTTGATAATTTTATTTATCTTAATAAAAATAGTACTCTTCTTCTAAAGAATATTCTGTGTTTTAATGTTTGAGGTTCCCTTGAAAACTATTTTAGTTTTGACGTAATTTTACAAGACGACGACGACGACGATTCAGTGAAGTCAGCACAGGCTGAGGCACGCTGGGGTATCTGCCGTCGGGTAGTTTGAGGGGGCAGGGACCCTAAGAGGTCCGTTCTTGAGACCTCACCCAACGGTGAAGGAAGAGGTTACGTCCTTTCACTTTTCACCTTCACTTCAGCGAGTCAGCACAAGTTGAGAATCACTGGGGTACCTGACGTTGGGTGGTCCGAGGAGGCAGGTACCTTAAGAGGTCCGTTCTCATGACCTCACCCCACGGTAACGGAAGAGGGTAATTTTACAATAGAAGGGATAATTTATTTAACGTAACCTTTAATTTCTGTACGAGATTCATTCTCCGGTAGACATCGTGTCCTTAATAATGAATGTTATAAATTTCTTATGAGTGTTTCGTTATTCTTTAAATTTTTTATACTTAGTTCAAATAAAGTATTTTCTTCGTATTGACCAGTCTTTTCGTGTACTTTGATAGGGGGAGACGTTACTATAGATAGTTTCACATTTAACTAAGAGTTGGAGTAACCATAAATAGTTTTACATTTAATTTTGGTTCTACTTCATGGTAAAAAGGGTTTGCAAACCGTTAAAAATTTTTAGTCGTATCCTACTTACCCGCTTCTGTACTGTACTTATCTTTAGTAACGTATCTTTTGTCACATTGTTACAAACCATTTGTCTTTTGCACTTAGAGTTACTGAGTCCTTAAGATAAGGATGTCAAGGACTCACTGATGTTATAGTGGTAAAAGGGGAGAAGAAAAGGATTTTTACGATTTCAACAGTTTAGAAGTTGTTTCCACTTACGAAATGAATCAGAGACGACAGTTCGGTTGTTAAGTGTGGACGACACTCTCTTCATGTGTGAAGGAGTGAGTGGACACTACCATTCACTCTCGTTGTGACAAGTAAGTCAATGACGACCTAGGAGTACTGTCGTGAAAATAATGATTAGATCAAAACGTGAGGAAAAGTTGTCGACCTGTTCAGTCACTGTCTTAGAGGACCTCGACTCTGTACGTCCGTGGTGACTCAACTAATTCCTCAAATAGAAAGAGGGACAGAAAGAGGGAAAGAAGGAAGAAAACGGGGAAGGAAGGGAACTTTTACCTCAATATAGGATGTATTACTGGTGACCAACTATCTCTTCAAAGTCGTCTGTCGGGTATTGTTATTTACTAATCAGTACATTCTCACTCGTAACTATATAGACCCGTCCATGTCGTCTACAGGAATCCGTACTGTACGTCAGAGTCGTCAGTGTACCTTGATGAATCGATAATCCAGCAAGGTTGTGTGTGTGATACACACACAAATAGTGAATCGGGTTATGAAGAGAGGTACTTACAGTGGACATGAGGGTTACTATACAAAAAATATAGTTCGTTCTATAAAATTTTATAAAATTCTAATACCAGGCTACTTATAGACAAACAATGATAAGGTCGACGTGCTTCGGACTCACAAAAGGTTTCTGAGTTTAAGGGGTCATACTAATCAAAACTAATTAGATTACTAAAAACCGAAAACAAGTCAGCGAGTCAGAACAGGTTGAGAAACACTGGGGTCATACGGTCCGAAGGTACAGGAAGTGATCGAGGACCTCAAACGAACTTAAGTACAGATAACTCAGTCACTACGGTAGATTGGTAGAGTAAGAGACAGTGGGGGAAGAGAAGAACGGGAGTTAGAAAGGGTTGTGGACCCAGAAAAGGTCACTAAATTATCCAATAATTATTGTGGATGGGTATTGTGAAGAATTATTGTACATATAAACCCTTAACAAGATCCTGAAAATTACAAACCTACACAACAACAAAAGTCATTTCTTTTCGTTGAGTATATCTATTTGTTCAAAGAAGATTCACTCTATGCATATAAACGTATGGAGACGAGTGTTCATATTCCTTCCGTGTGATTCAAAATCAATACTAACACGACAATGACTTCAAGCAGACATTCATTTAACGATGTTGATTCATATAAGGTCTGTATAATCTCTATCCGTGGTATTTTGTATGTGTACGTGGAGTTTTGGTGTGCGTGTGTGGTGTGTGCTTTCCATAATACGTCCTATATAGATATAAGTAAAATGTCACTTCAAGTGGATTGAACTCTTTAGATACTTGATAACGGGAAAATGAGATGTCTTCCCGTCGTTACAATAGAGTTTCTTTAACAAGTGAAACACGATTCCTAATTTCCTAAATATGGAACCCTTTAATTTCTTAAACATGGTTCACCGTAAAATTTGGGACAAGAATGGTACACTGATGGGTCATTGATCTAACTCTTAGTTTCACATTATCTTATAGTTGAGAAGGTGTCTGACTCCCCTGAAGTAATTGCTACTGAGCCTTAGTTTACACAAGCCACTCATAGATAATATACTTTTTGAAAGAGACTGTTACGATAATTCGTCTTTCATTCAAAGTATAAATCAATCACTCTAGGTCGTTTTGTCTCATTTAACTTTTTTTCACTTATCATTCTACATTGAAACGAGATTTCTTCCCTCCCAGTCGTAAATTTACTCTCCTAGTCTTATCTGAAATATTTCCTCTTTCGTATATCCGACCTTAGGTTCCTACCGATCTAAACTGACTCCTTTCTCCCTTTTCTTGTTCAGTTTCAAGATTTATTTACTTGGGTACATTCATTTCTGTACCACGTAAGGTCCGTAACTTAAAAATAAAACACTTACTACTTACTTTCATCTCTGATAACAGACATAGTCAATTCTATAATTTTACAGAAGTCCGTTTTTAAGGTCTCACAGAGTCGTCACGATCATAGAAGACCGTAGACCAAAAAGGGTACGAGATTAGGTGAAGGAAGTCGAATATCTGACACCGAAGGGAACAACAAAAGTACCAGTATTCTACGACCACATTGAGGTCTGTAGTCCAAGAGTAATATGTTGTTTCGTCTTTCCGTTCCCCATCCCCTCAGTAACGAATATGTCGAAAAAAATAGTACCTCTTTTAAATAGGAGTTTTACAAGGTGTCGTTTCAAAGAGATATAAATTGACCGGTCTCAACCCAACGGATTGGTGGAGTCTGATTGGTGACCGTCTTCCTTTTCCTTAGGTGGTACTTAGTGCGGGACCGCGACGTATTCCACTAAGGACTTCTATTGACCCCAAGAAAATCATTCCTCCTTCCCGATAAATCATCCTTCGTTGTTAAGTACGACAACACGTATGAATACCTTATAGCATCTCTTTTGTATACTGTATTTAGATCTTTTCTAAACTTACCCTCTTACTTTTTATAACCGGTGGGTAGATTCTTCGACTAAAAATTGCACCAACGGTTAACCTTCTGAAAATTTAACTTTCAGGACAACCGAATAAAGAAATAAAAAATCAAATCAAAGGAAACCCGAACCAAAGTAAGACAATCATCTTGTCTACCGTGATCACCATTTGTACGGTGGACGGTTACGTCCTCTGCATTCTCCGCGTCAAAGGTAGGGGCCCACCCTTTATTAGGGGACCTCTTCCCGTACCGTGCGTGAGGTCATAAGAACGGACCTCTTAGGGTACCTGTCTCCTCGGACTGCCCGATGGCAGGTATCGCACCGTTTCTCAACCTGTACTGATTTCGTGGAATCGTGGGTTAGTTTTTCACTGGCATTCGGAAGTTCCAGTCCAAAAGTTCTTGTGTCACGTAGATAGTTATGTTGTCTCATCAGTTCTTCTACTAAGGTTCTCCTGTTACTACTCTCGTCGAAAATCACTTGACTTTATCCAAATTAGTAGGAAGCCGATCAATAAATTGGTTTCAAAGATGGTATATGTTATGTGTCATTATACTGTAATCTACGGACTTAATAGTTAACTCTCATTAATTCGTTAGATCATTGGTCCGTCGTTTGTACTGATTCCTTTTAGATCTTTTTTTTAGAGTTCAAGGATAAATAGAGAAAAACAAAATATACTATCTATTAAATACAATATAACCTATAATGAATAACGAAATGTAATATAAATATATAATTTAATAATGATTTTATATAATTCCAATTCCTCATAGTGTATATTTTATAACCCAAATAAGTGTACATGAGACATGAAATAATCTATATTTACTACTCAACGGAATTCCCTCTTTTTATATTTTCACTTCGTAGGTATCGTCGGTGTAGAATTGTTACTTAAACTATCACAGATTAAAATCGTAACATACACATTTGGACAAAACTTTATTTATGCTCTTTCCTTATTCAATAAAATTCAGGTGAAAACTTTTTTAGTAATTTATATTTAGACTACAATTATTTTATTGTCAAAATATAAATTTTATATTTCTTTATATAGTTATACAGTGCAAAAAAGTAGTGAAAGGAACAATACCCTGACAAAGACGATTTTTACAATAACAACAACAAGTCAACGATCCAGTAAAGGATGAGAAAGCACTGGGGTACCTTATGACAACGGTTGTTCCGACGAGACAGGCACCCTAAAGGGTCCGTTCTTATGACCTCACCCGAAGGTAAAGGAAGAGGTCCCCTAGAAAGACTGGGTCCCTAGTTTGGGTGTAGAGGACGTAAACGTCCGTCCAAGAAATGGTGACTCGGTGGTTCCTTTGGGGTTTTACAATGACGACAACGACGACGTAGTGGAGTCGACACAGGTTGAGACATGTTGGGGTATCTGTCGTCGGGCGGTCCGAGGTGACCGGGACCCTAAGAGGTCCGTTCTTGTGACCTCACCCAACGGTAAAGGAAGAGGTCACGTACTTTCACTTTTTACTTTCACTTCACCTAGTCAACGCCGGTTGAGAATCGCTGGGGGACCTGACGTCGGGTGGTCCGAGGAGACAGGTACCCTAAAAGGTCCGTTCTCATGACCTCACCCAGTGGTCACGGAAGAGACGTTTTACAATGATGTATGGTAGTTTATGTGTGTTTATCTTTAATATAATTTTTAGTGTATCTCTTCTTTAACTCTCTTACTGATCTTATATCTAATCATCTCCTCTTCTCTAGTAAGTTTTTACATTATTTGTCAATAATACGATTGATGAAATGCAATATTTTCCAAGATAAAATGTGTACTCAACCATACTCACCATAATAAATTAGGGGGGTTCTGACGTTTCGATCCGTTATCTCTTACTGAGGTGTCTGGTAAGCGAAAACAGTAAAACACATATATACGACGCACGCGTACACGAAAAGGTCAGTAATGTTATGTGACATGTACACATCTATATTCCTGTGAACTATAAGTAGATAATCTTATGGTCACCAGTTAATTCTTTTCGACAATGCTATCCTTTTTAACGAGTTTATCGTTTTCGGGTGTCTTCAGTGTAGAGTTGACTTAAAATCTGGTAAGAATCGGTGTGCCTCCGGGTTGTATGAGAATCACAAACGGAAATATGGAACTCGATGGTACTAGTAAAGTCCCATTGATATAAAAGATACAAAACAAATGATTCGATACAGGAATGTATTGATATCGTATATCTAGAATAGATTTGGGTACGTAAATATAAAAATGTAAGTAAGAAACCAATCATCGATGAATTCTATTAGTAATTAGTTATTTAACGTTTAAATTATTACATTTTACAAAACTAGAACGTATAATAAGTACATGTATACCGAAAATAAACCTCAATAAAGATAATACTTTTATTATATAAGGGTTGAGGGTCCTTTTATCGTTACGAGTAATTTAACTTGACTTGGTGTGGTAGATACATATTACGGAAGGTTTGTGATGTGGGGACCACCTGGAGTTATAGTGAACAAAAGTTTGACGTATACTTTCTTAACTAAAACTGTAATTGGAGAGTGGATTTTGTTCATGTTTAACATATCATTAATTGTACGTTAATTAACACTCGGTTATCAGATAGAAGAATTTATTTTTAGGTTTTAAAAAAGGTACTTTTGAAAGAAAAGGAAAAAGCAGACGAGACTGTGATCTCCTTATACTCTCCGTGAGTCCCCCAAGGTATTAACATAATTAACTCAAACAGATACCATCTAAGATTTTCTCACTAGTTTTCTTTCATCTTTATTTTATTACACAAACTTTGCGGATACGAGGGAAAAAGTCATAAAACTATAGGTGACGGTAGTGATGGGATCTGTACATACGTCGAGGGGAGATAGGAATAATCGAATTTAAACGAGAAATAGTACATTTGTCCGTCGTTCTCTTTTATCAAGGTAAAAATCCTACGATTACAATGAAGTCTTTTAGTAAGGGGAATGTAACAGGTAGAGACTTTACTACCATCAGTTTTATTAAACTCTCTCCAGGTCTAAAAGTATGTGTATAAACGTTATGACTATTCTTATAAGTTGTTATTGTAGACTACAACTTTATTACGTCCAATAAACCCATATTTTACATACTGTAAAAGAGTAATACACAAGACACGATTCAGTGAAGTTAGTCCAGGTTGATAGACGTTAGGATAAGTGAAATCTAGGGTTCCGAGGAGACAGGTTACCCTAAGAGGTCCATTCTTATGACCTCACCCAACGTCACGGGAAAAGGTCCTCTAGAAGGACTGGGTCCCTAACTTGTGTACAGAGAATACAGAGGACGTGACCGTCCGTATAAGAAATGATGATCGTGGTGGACCCTTCGGGAAAGAGTAATACATACTGACTGGAAATTGTCCCGGTAATATGTTGGAACGAGGAAATATTCGTGATTTCGATCGAGGAAATTGTTTACGTGCACCCTGGTTGATTACAAGAACGTAGGAGACATAAGACCGAGGTAGGAGTTCCGTAATAACTAGAGGTAATATAAAATTAATTTCGTAAAGAGAGAGGTTTAAGTCTCGGAACATACTAAAAAAACTCACGGACCCGACAGACAAATAAAAACTCCTCCACTCTGATAGACTAAAGGTCAAGTCAAGCATTCGGGTGGATTGGGTTAAGACGAACCATCACCATTGGTCCTTTCTTGTTAGACTCTACGATAAAGAGTTGTGGAATAACGGTTGACAAATCTTATAATGTCGGTTCGTGTAAATCTAAACCCTGAATGACAACAGTAATTTCCCACTTATTCTTAGTTACAGATCTTTTCTTCCTTATCTGTGAATTATAGGTAGGGACCATTATTTCTTAGGATGTTTAAAAGATACATTGTCTTCACTCAGTAAATGGGGAGTACCACAATCTTCATCAGGGACAATTTAATTAGTTTTTACTTAATAGCACTTCGTTGTTTACGGGGAATTGAACTTTATTACAATCTCTAGTCAAATCCCTTTACACGTAAAACTAAGAATGACATTATTTGAGGTATTTATCGTTCGACCTTTATCTCATGAGGTCCTTTCAAATAGTAATGTCGTGTCTTCTCCATACATGAACCTTTTCATGCTCATCCGTTCATAAAGATAACTCTGAATCGAAAATCTAGGACATTTTACAGAAAGAGATAAATCGTATGAAAAGGAGTGTAATAGATCTAGGACGAATGGGCCCTTCCCCATTCACATTTTCGTGAGTCAAGTGAAAGATTTGAAGTGAGATTTAGGGAGTGAATCATTGAAATAGGATGTCATCGACATAATCGTTAAAAATTATTCTACTTCCTTATTTTATTACAATAAAAACCATCTAATTATTAATAATAATACATACGAATAACTATAATAAAAACACACCTAGATAAATTCTTCGTAGAGTGTTTTTTATTAGAACAGTATATATGGAAAATTTTAATAAGTTCGTTCTAAGTCAATCCTAGTTTTATCGCATACCTTACATTATTTTAAGTCCGTATAAGGTTTCATAGTATATTAAATGATTTTGTTTGTCGTCTTATTTACTTTAATTCGCCCATAAATATGTCATATAACTATTTTGTATACTTATTTTACACACAGGAATAGGTCTAGTACACATATATAGTTACTTGTATTAGAAGGAGGTTTTACAAGTCATTTGAACGTAACAGTGTGTTCCAGTCACTAGAGTAATTTTATTGTCTGCCTTCATCACTAGACGGCTATTCACGTACTGTTGGTCAATCGACCCCCTTTTATGGACGAGACTCTATAACCTACTAAGGATACCACATTTATGAAGGTGTCGCCGGTTAAAGGTCGATCGTTACACTACAGTATTTTACATCCAAACCCTTCTCTACATGTCATCAAGTAATGTAGTATAAAAATTATATGTCTATGTTATTGAAGTTCTATTATTCAAGTCAAGTCAGTGAGTCAGTACAGGTTGAGAAACCTTGGGGTACCTGATGTCGCGTGGTCCGAAGGGACAGGTAGTGGTTGAAGGTTTCGAACGAGTTTGAGTACAGGTGGTTCAGCCATTATGGTAGGTTGGTAGACTAAGAGACAACAAGGGAAGAGGAGGGTGGAAGTTAGAAAGGGTGGTAGTCCCAGAAAAGATTACTCAGTCAAGAAGTTTAGTCCAACGGTTTTACCTCAAAGACGAAGTCGTAATCAGGAGGGTTACTTATCAGTCCTGACTAAAGGAAATCCTATCTGACCAACCTATAGGAACGTCAGGCTCCCTGAGACTTCTCAGAAGAGGTTGTCGTGTCAAGTTTTCGTAGTAAAGAAACCACGAGTCGAAAGAAATATCAGGTTGAGAGTGTAGGTTTTACTGATGACCTTTTCGGTATCGAAACTGATCTGTCTGGAAACAGTCGTTTCATTATAGAGACGAAAAATAAAAATAAAAATTATATTTAAATAAATAAAATTAACCTCCGATTAGTGAAATGTTATAACATAACCAAAACGGTATGTAGTTGTACTTAGACGAAAAATTATACGACAGATCCAACCATTTCTATTATCTATTGTCGTTGTTGTATATAATTTTTGAATTCGTTAACTACAACTCATCAATAGTGAAAACAAAAGGTGCATTAAATTAACGTTCCATATATCACATGATAAATTATTACCGACACAAATTGTTATTCGTGTGTCTTTAAGAATTTTAAAATTATTGACCAAAAACGTTCGGTCGAGGTCGTATTATGATTTATCTCGTATACACAAGTAGTAGAAACTTAAGGATATAAACAGTGTTTTTATTATCGTTTTTAAGTCTTTCTTTTCCATATTCCGTTATGATGTTTTTTTTTTTTGTCGTCTGTTACTTAATTTGAAAATCCCTTTAAACCCTTCTACCTTTTTAGTACTTTAACTGATTATTATTTGGTATAATTACCCAAAGGGATAACCGAGTCTACTATTTCTTAGACGGACGTTACATCCTCTGGTCCAAAACCAAGGACCCAGTCATTCTAAGGGACCTCTTCCCTTACCGATGGGTGAGGTCACAAGAACGGACCTTTTAAGGTATTTGTCTCCTCGGGTCACCCGATAGCAGGTAAACCCCACTGTTTCACAGCCTGTACTGACTCGTTGGTTGTGAAAGTGAAAGTGTTTGGTATAATTTTTGTGTTCACCGGTCTTACACTTACCCTTTTCTTTCATTGAGTTTGTCCATTTAGTTCCCTAGACGTTAAGTGTCTTGTCTTCCCGTCGAGACAGGTTCTCCCTTTTGAGTCTCAAAATAGGGACTTCTTTTCCTACAGATGGAAGAAAAGTACGAAGGGTCCACCGTGTCGTCATTTCTTAGACGGACGGTTACGTCCTCTACGTTCTCTACACACAAACTAGGGACGTTACCTCGGTAGGGGACCTCCTCCTTGATCGTTGGACGAGCTCATGAGAACGGACCTTTTAAGGTACCTGTCTCCTGGGACCACCCGATGTCAGGAACCCAAACGTTTTCTCAACCTGTGTCGATTCGTGAGAACGTACGTGTGTAAGAAGAGTATGTACCTCAGGTACAGTCTGAGGCAGGTTGATTCCGTTCAGACGTCACAGAGGGGACTTTACCTCTCCGGACACCTCTTTTGGTCCTTTACCTTGACGAGTAGACGAGTCCTTTGATTGATTTCTATGCAATTCACAAAAAGTGTTTATCCTTACATCTGTAATTTCAATTATTGTGCTTTCGTTTTTTTCATTCTCTTCGTCTTATTAATTAGAGTTTGATTTGTCCCTTTTTTCTTGTCTCCTTTTTTTAAAAAAATTAGATTTAGCCACGGTAAAATAAACTTAAGTATCATATTTTTGTTTGACGGCACTTTCTCCTTCCAATTTTTGAGTTCCTCAAAACCCGTTCATGTTTGTCACTACAGTATTTGACTTCTTTTTACTACTTTTCCTGATACCCCACTTTATCCCATTTTTACTAATGTCTCACTTTAAAAATAGACTTTACATAGAATCCTTTATAAGGTTTTAAAACTCGTTTTAGTGAATTTTCCACTCTCCGTTCTTTTTATATAGGTATTTCAAATTAAAGGTAGACCAAGGTTCAAAAAATTTTTCTCTGTTTCTTTTACCTTCCTACTTTCACTAGTTTCTGTACTTACTGATTTTAAAAGGAAACCCCTTATTTTTGTCATGTCGAAAAGTATAATGTTCAGGAGTTGAAAAGAATTGTACTCTTTTCTATTTACCTATTTTAGGTCTAGACGGGGATTGTGTAAGAGTGTGAAAAAGAAAAGATTACGATTCCCTTTTAGGATTTTCAAGGGTTCTCTTTCTAACTCTAATATATTTTCTTAGTTCTTAGTTTGTCTGTAGTGGTAGTGACCCATATGATTATCTTCTTACGTAGTTCACCACTCACGTCCAATGCATAACTTAGATTTTGAGGTACACATAAACGTATAGATTAATACATCCTTTTATCTAGGGAGAGAGTTTGTACATCTGTTTTTATTCTGGGGTGGTTAATCTGTAAGAAAGATCCCTTTTTAATATAAATTAGTCTATATATGGTTATTGTGATTTTCATTTAGGTTCTGCAATCTTTTTTTTATCTTAGGTTCTTTGTCACCTTAATTGACCCCATTTAGTTCAAATTCACCCTTTACTAATGAGACTGCACGTCGAGTGACCTTGGGGTATCTTATCCCCGAAGGGACTATCGAGGCAACCATTTCTTAAGCGGACGTCACGTTCTGTTGGACTATACTAAGGACCCAGTCCTTCTAGGTGACCACTTCCCTATCCGATGGGTGAGGTCATAAGAACCCGAAGGGAACACCAAGTCGACCATTTCTTAGACGGAAGTTACGTCCTCTGGATCCAAACTAGGGACCAAACCTTTCTAGGGGACCTCTTCCCTTGTCGATGGGTGAGGTCATTTGACACAAAGTCTACAAGTTTTCCAGTTCGTCTCTGTATCTTATCCTCTCTCACCCTTTATTTTGTCTCTTAAGGGTTTATTTTCACCCTTGTTTTTTCATATATTTTCTAATTCAATAAAGTTCAATACTCACGTTGGTGATCTGGTCCTTGACCAAAGTATCTTCTGTTAAAAAGGTATCTTACTCCACTCCTATACAAAAGTCCTACTAGGTTCACGTAAAGTTAATAATAAGGGAAAATAAAGATAATAATAGTGTAATCGAAGTGGAGTCTAGTAGTCCGTAATCTAGGGTCTAAATCCTCTAGGTATGTAATTTGGTTATTATTAACCCTCTTACTTGTACCTTCCCTAGTGATAATACCCAGGATGTGAGAAGAATGAAATGTTACTTTAAATTCTTCTCCAATTCATTTGTTGTGAACAATAAAACAAAACTAAAAGAATGTCGTTTATTAACGAAAAAATGACGAATCAACCAAAAGAACTAAAATAAATGTATTTACGAATACCGGTATATAATAATATAGTTTATGGTGAAAAATGTTTGACGTGGTTCCGTAAAACTACGTAACGTCGGGTGAGTCTCCCTAAGACAACCTATGAAGTACAACTACTTTTGTCAATACGAGGTGTAAAAGGTCTGTGACTCGTTTGAAGTTCCATCTGTTTTCGAGTTCTATCAAGGTTATAATCTACCTCGATGGTATAACGAAGGGACCACCGAGTCTCCAATTTCGCGGACGGAGGTTACACCCTCTGGGCCCAAGTTAGGGACCCAGCCCTTCTAGGGGGCCTCTTCCTTTACCATTGGGTGAGACCATAAGAACGGACCTCTTAGGGTTCCTGTCTCTTCGGATCGTCCGATGTCAGGTATCCCAGTGTTTCTCAGGCTGTGCTGACTCGCTGAAGTGAAAGTGGTATAACGATGATAGAACGACTACTGCAGTATACATAAGAACATAAGAACTGCAGTATACAGTAAGAACATTACTGTATAGAAACCTTTCATTGCAAAACGTTCCAGTGACACTTATTTTTTAGTTCTTAAGGTCCTTTTAGTTGTACGTTATCTTGTGTTCCCACAATGACGAATCAACATATCACCGGTCGTTGTTGGGTGGAAGATAATCGTTCATTAACACAAATAAATCATTATTACGTTCCTCTAGGTTGGTCAGGTAGGATTTCCTGTAGTCAGGCCCCACAAGTAACCTTCCTGACTACTACTTCGACTTTGAGGTTATGAAACCGCTGGACTACCCTTCTCGACTGAGTAACCTTTTATGGAACTAGGACCCTTTCTAACTCCCGTCCTCCTCTTCCCCTTCTGTCTCCTATTCTACCAACCTACCGTAGTGACTGAGTTACCTGTACCCAAACCCATTTGAGACCCTCAACCACTACCTGTCCCTCCGGATCGCACGACGACAAGTACCCCAACGTTTCTCAGCCTGTGTTGACTCACTGATTTGACTGCAGGGGAAGAGGAGGACGAGGGTTAGGGAGGGTCGTAGTCTCAGAAAAGGTTAATCAGTTGAGAAACGTACTCCACCGGTTTCATGACCTCGAAGTCGAAATCGTAGTAAGGAAGGTTTCTTTAGGGTCCTAACTAGAAGTCTTACCTGACCACCCTAGAGGAACGTAAGGTTCCCTGAGAGTTCTCAGAAGAGGTTGTGGTGTCGAGTTTTCGTAGTTAAGAAGTCACGAGTCGGAAGAAGTGTCAGGTTGAGAGTGTAGGTATGTACTGGTGTCCTTTTTGGTATCGGAACTGATCTGCCTGGAATCAGTCGTTTCATTACAGAGACGAAAACTTATATGACAGATCTAACCAGTATTGAAAAGAAGGTTCCACCTTCGTAGAAAATTAAAGTACCGAAGTCAGTGGTAGACGTCACTAAAACCTCGGGGGTTTTTTATTTCAGACTGTGACAAAGGTGACAAAGGGGTAGATAAAGGGTACTTCTCTACCCTGCTCTACGGTACTAGAAGTAAAAGACTTACAACTCGAAATTCGGTTGAAAAAGTGAGAGGAGAAAGTGAAAGTAGTTCTCCGAAAAATCGAGGAGAAGTGAAAGACGGTAATCCCACCACAGTAGACGTATAGACTCCAATAACTATAAAGAGGACCGTTAGAACTAAGGTCGAACACACAGAAGGTTGGGTCGCAACCTTCTACTACATGAGACGTATATTCAATTTATTCGTCCCACTGTTATATGTCGGAACTACATGAGGAAAAGGATAAACCTTGGTCAGACAACAAGGTACAGGTCAAGATTGACAACGAAGGACTGGACGTATGTCCAAAGAGTTCTCCGTCCAGTCCACCAGACCATAAGGGTAGAGAAAGTCTTAAAAGGTGTCAAAGAACACTAGGTGTGTCAGTTTCCGAAACCGTATCAGTTATTTCGTCTTTATCTACGAAAAGACCTTGAGAGAACGAAAAAGGTACTAGGTCGCCTACAACCGTTAAACTAGAGACCAAGGAGACGGAAAAGATTTTGGTGGAACTTGTAGTCCCTCAAGTGCCAAGTACATAACGACTTCGGACCGAACCTCTTAAAACTCGTAATGAAATGATCGTACACTCTACTGACGTCAACACGCCATCAAACTCGTAAGAAACCGTAACCGAAAGAAACCTTAACCTTACTTTTGACTGGAAAAGGTCAGGACACCGGTGACGACTCAAAAGGTTTAAACGACCGTATAACTCACGTCGTGAAAGTGTCGTAGTAGAAAGTCCTAAACTTCGTCGAGTTGACCTTAAGGTAGTGTAGGTGATCGAAACAAGTATCACTACGAAAGATTCCGGGTGAACTGAAGTGTAAGGTTCTACAGACCGAGAACTAATCACTAGTGTAGTAGTACTAATAGAACCAGAACTTCTAGAAAAAACATGTCAAGAAGGTACATAAGAACGTCTGTCTTACACCAGGTGACCTCTTCTCTTACCGTTCGGTGAAGTCATAAGAACGGAACTCTTGGGGTACTTGTCATCCTTTTCCGTTTTACTATCCTATCGTTTTCTCCTTGGGGGGTCCAGTAATCCACGGGTTATACGATGACCTCTAGTCACCTCTTTATTGAGGTCTTTCTTACTTCCCTACCTCGGTTTCGTTTTTGTTATGGGTCAACACCTACACTGCCCTCTATCTTCGTTCTAGGTTACGACATTTCTCGTTATAACGTATCCTTGGACCTTATAGTCCAGGTACTTAGTTCCGTTTAATCTTCACCAGTTTGTTCTTTACCGTTCCCACTTGCAGCTGTAAGATCCTTAGTCACTTGATTTTACCTGACCTTACCTACTTAAATTGAGTCTACTGGTAATATAGATGATGACTCCCGTCCTTAGGGAATCTTCTTTACCTCATCGGTAGTACCAGTTGTTTTCTCAGGTTTTACGTCATGAACCTACGTTAGAGTTTTCGCTGTCTTACTAGAGACAAGCAGAGGTTCCGTTTGGTAAGTTATAGTGTCAATAGGTTCAGATACGGGGTTGGTCATTGCGACTTCTTTGACTTCAACTTGTCAAAATACTTCTGGATGTTCTAGAAAATCTTGATTGTGGGGTTTTTCTACAGGAAAAGTAATATCCCCTGACCTTACGTTTTCATCCTTCAGTTCTTTGTGGACCTCATTGTCCGTGTAAACCGGAACCTTACGCCTCACTTCGTCCCGTTTCTGATTATCTCAAAACGGTTCTTTTACGTGACCAGTATCGTTTGTGGGAGAAGGTTGTTGTGTTCTCTTCTGAGATGTGTACCTGTAGTGGTCTACCAGTTGTGGTTTTAGTCTGACTAAGATAAGAAACGTCGGTTTCTACCTCTTCGAGATATTCCAGTTGTTTTTGTTCTGGTCCTCGACTTGAGGAATAATGGTTTAAGTCTGAGTTTAACTTCTTTCATCCCTTTTGGTAATTTGGTAAGTCCATACTGGATTCAGTTTAGGGAATACTAATATGTCACCTTCACTATTTATCTAAATTCTCAGATCTAAACTATCTATCTCACGGACTACTTGATACCTTACTCCAAGCACTGTAACATGTCCTCTGTCCCTGGTTCTGGTGGGGGTACTTTTTCTTTACGTTTTTCCGTTTTACCGACAGACCCCTCCGGAATGTTTATCGACACTTTTCTTCTCTCCGTTTTTCGTTTCCTCTTTTCCTTTCTATATTCGTAGACTTACGTCTCAAGGTTTCTTGTCGTTCTTCTCTATTCTTTCAGAAAAAGTCGCTAGTTACGTTTCTTTATCTCCTTTTCTTGTCTTACCCTTTCTGATCTCTAGAGAAGTTCTTTTAATCTCTATGGTTCCTTTGTAAAGTACGTTTCTACCCGAGTTATTTCCTGTCTTTACCATACCTGGATTGTCTTCGTCTTCTATAATTCTTCTCCACCGTTCTTATGTGCCTTCTTGACATTTTTTTTTTTTTTTTTTCTTACATATTTAATATCTTACAAATATACGTAAAAACAAAGTTTGTGATTCTACAATCCTCTCTTTATGAATAATTGAAGAAACCTGAAATATTTAGATTGAACATGAATGAAGAAAATAAAACCCCCGTGTTACCCTTTTTAATGACTCTATTGTTTCTTGTAGTACTTGACTCTCCTAAACCCCTAAAGACCGGGTTCCCATTTTGAAACACAAGATAACAAGATAAATTTTATCTATTGGTTGTTACTGGAAGACTATTGTGTCCCGTGAGACGAGTCACAATACACCGTCGAACCTACCCTCTTCCAAACGCCCCTTTATCTGTGTACTTATACACAAGTGGACTTTCATAGTGTCGTAACAATTAACCGATATGGGGTTATGCTTTCCTTTTCGATTTTTTTAATTTGAAAAACGTGAGTTTGGATACCATAAGTATAGTGAAGACTGTACACAGGAGGATCCCATCTCAGGAGGTCGAAACCGAGATCACAGAAGACTAGTAAAAGATTTGAATGTAAATCCCCACGAGTCCACACCATTACCCGACAGAGAAATGGAAGTAATACTCCTAAGGGAAACCAACTCAATCTAGTGTGTGAAAGTGAATAGAAACAAGTAAGAAAATAAAAAGACCTCCCATAGAGGTCGTTAAAGGATCCTGCCTAGAAAATAAATATTATCAAAGTTGTAGACCTACACATTGTAAAAATAGAGAGACTATTACACATTCGGTCAACAGTGAGAGGGTAGGAGAAAAGGAGAATATATTTACGATACTTCGATGTTTATATAAAATCTATGATGTTAATATTAATATAAAAACAAAAGTAACAAGTAAAAGAAGTCTTCACCAAAAGTTCCTTTCTTGTACCATCTCTGTAGAAAGAAGTTCTCTATAAATTGAAAATATAACTTATGTACTTGAAGACATCGTAAATTTTTAAAAAATTTACCACACAGATATAACGTAAATTTAACTTGTTAATTAAAAATATTTTCTTTTTGAATTTGACTAATAACCGTTGGTTTGTTTTAAATTTTAAGTTTTAAAGTACTTGTGATCTTAATATGTATTAAAACTGTTTCTATCATCTTTGAGGACTTACATACTATAAAGAGTATGGAGTGGAAGTCTTAGTGGAAGTCACTGGTCACGTTCTTTATCTCCTTTTGTTATCTTTCCCTTTCTTATCTCTAGAGAAGTTCTTTTAATCTATGGATCCCTTGTAAAGTACGTTTCAACCCGAGTTATTTCCTGTCTTTGCCATACCTGGATTGTCTTCGTCTTCTATAATTCTTCTCCACCGTTCTTATGTGTCTTTTTGATATGTTTTTTCTCGAAGTGTTGGGTCTAGTAGTACTGCCACACTAGTGAGTGGATCTCGGTCTGTAGAACCTTACACTTCAGTTCACCCGGAATCCTTCGTAGTGACGTTTGTTTCGATCACCTTCACTACCTTAAGGTCAACTCGATAAAGTTTAAGACTTTCTACAACGACACTTTCACGATGTGAGTTATACGGTCGTTGTAAACCTTTTGAGTCGTCACCGGTGTCCTGACCTTTTCCAGTCAAAAGTGAGGTTAGGGATTCTTTCCGTTTCAGTTTCTTACGAGTTTGATGGTGTGTTGACGTGAGTAGAGTGTGAGATCATTTCATTACGAGTTTTAAAAGGTTCGGTCCGAAATTGTTGTGGACTTAGCACTTGAAGGTTTACAAGTTAGACCAAAATCTTTTCCGTCTCCTTGGTCTTTAGTTTAACGATTGTAGACAATCTAGTAACTTTTTCATTCTCTCAAGGTCTTTTTGTAGATAAAGACGAAATAACTGATACGGTTTCGGAAGCTGACATACCTAGTGTTCTTTGACACCTTTTAAGACTTTCTCTACCCTTATGGTCTGGTGGATTGGACGGAGAACTCTTTGGACATCCGTCCAGTCCTTCGTTGTCAATCTTGACCTGTACCTTGTTGTCTGACCTAGGTTTATCCTTTTCCTCATGTAGTTCCGACATATAACAGTGGGCCGAATAAATTGAATATACGTCTCATGTAGTACCCTTTACGACCCGATCTACTTCGTGTTCGACCTTAGTTCTAACGGCCCTCTTTATAGTTATTGGAGTCTATACGTCTACTGTGGTGGGAATACCGTCTTTCGTTTCTCCTCGATTTCTTAGAGAACTACTTTTACTTTCTCCTCTCACTTTTTCAACCGAATTTCGAGTTGAAAGTCTTTTGATTGTAGTACCGTAGGTCGGTAGTGAAGTACCGTTTATCTACCCCTTTGTCACTGTCTGAAATATAAAACCCAAAGGTTTTAGTGACGTCTACCACTGACATAGATACTTTAATTTTCTGTGAATGAGGAACCTTTCTTACAACACTGGTTGGATCTATCGTATAATATTTTGTCTCTGTAATGAAACGGTTGTTTCCAGGTAGAGTAGTTCCGATACCACAAAGGTCACCAGTACATACCTAAACTCTCACCCTGATATTTCTTTCGACTCGTGTGTTCTTAACTACGAAAACTTGACCCCACAACCTCTTCTGAGAACTCTCAGGGAACCTGACGTTCCTCTAGGTTGGTAAAGGATCTCCTTTAGTCAGGACTTATAAGTAACCTTCCTGACTACAACTTCGATTTTGAGGTTATGAAACCCGTGGACAACGTTTCTCGACTGAGTAAACTTTTCTGGGACTACGACCCTTTCTAACTTCCGTCCTCCTCTTCCCCTACTTTCTCCTACTCTACCAACCTACCGTAGTGACTGAGTTACCTGTACTCAAACTTATTTGAGACCCTCAACCACTACCTGTCCCTCCGGACCGCACGACGCCAAGTACCCCAACGTTTCTCGGTCTGTACTGACTCGCTGACTTGACTTGACTTGTGACAGTCTTTCAGAGGGGATGGATCAGAGAGACAGAATGACAGACGAATAGGTGGAGAAGGAGAGAGAGAGTGTGGTGAGGGGTGGGGGGGTTGTGTGTGTGTGTGAGGAGATAGATAACAGTTAGTTGACTAGATGGAAGTTGTGTGGGGAAGTACGAGTTGGTCCCTCTTCTCTGACTCTCGAATTGGAACCAATGTAACAATCACCCCACATTGGTATGACGTCGGGAAATTTTTGTGTTCCTCAAGGAGTTTTTCGATATGTCTCTCAAGGATACACTGGATCTTTGAGATTAGGATCAATGTATACGTTCTTTTAACTGTCACATACAGGTGTGTGTTTGAAAATATACTTATAAATATCTCCGTGACCCGAAGGGTCCACCACGATCACCATTTCTTAGACCGACGGTTACGTCCTTTGTATTCTCTACCCCGAAGTTAGGGACCCAGTCCTTCTAGGGAACCTCTACCTTTACTTTGGGGTAAGGTCATAAGAACGGTCCTTTTTGGATACCTGGTCCTCGGACCGTCCGATATCAGGTACCCCAACGTTTATCAGCTTGTACTGACTTTCAAACTCGTGTATCTCCATAATAAGTATTATTTATCGGTTTTTATCTTTGTTCAATTGTCCGGTAGTATTTTACTACTGACCCTTTTTTTACGTTGTACTATCTATAAAGTACGTTAGATATACATATATTAACATATAACCTTATAATAAATTGTTAACTTTTCTTGTTTACGATGTCGTTCCTAATTGAAAGTTCGTAAAACAATAAAATTTATTCAATCTGGTGTTTTTTAGTCACATACTAAGGTGTCACCTACACTTTACAGGTCTTATCTGTTTAGGTAACTTTGTCTTTACTATGATTACCAACGGTCCCTTACCTCCTCCTTTCTTATCTCCTACTAATAGTCAACACAAACTATAAAGGAAACCCCCACTTATGATACAAGACCTTAAGTGACTAACTCTTTCCTCATACTGTTCTGACAGACGACGGTAGGACAAACAAATTGGATATACGACTCGTGTAGTACTCTTTACACCCCGACCTGCTCAATGTTTGACCCCCTTTGTAGTTATTGGAGTCTATACATCTACTATAGTGACATTACTGTTTTTTGTTTCTCCTCGATTTCTCGAAGAACTACTCCCACTTCCTCCTCTCACTTTATCGGTCGAATTTTGATTTATCATTTTTTGATTCTAGTACCGTAGGTCGGAGTAAGTAAATTCAGGTCAAGTCAGTGAGTCAACACAGGCAGAGAAACGTTGGGGCACCTGACGTCGTGTGGTCCGAAGGACAGGTAATGAGTGAGGGTCTCGAACGAGTTTGAGTACAGGTAGTTCAACCACTACGATAAGTTGGTAGAGTAGGAGACGACAGGGGAAGAGGAGGACGGAAGTTAGAAAGGGTCGTAGTCCCAGAAAAGATTACTCAGTCAAGAAACGTTGTCCACGGGTTTCATAACCTCAAAGTCGAAGTTGTAGTCAGGAAGGTTACTTATAGGTTCCGACTAAAGAAAATCTTAACTGACTGACCTAGAGGAACGTTAGGTTCCCTGAGAGTTCTCAGAAGAGGTTATGGTGTCAAGTTTTCGTAGTTAAGAACACACGAGTCGAAAGAAATATCAGGTTGAGAGTGTGGGTATGTACGGATGACCTTTTTGGTATCGAAACTGATCTACTTAGAAACAACCGTTTCATTACAAAGACGAATAATTATACAACGGATCCAACCGGTATCAAAAGAAGGTTCCTCGTTCGTAGATACTTAAAGTACCGATGTCAGTGGTAGATGTTACTAAAACCTCGGGGTTTTTATTTGCAGACGTAACAAAAGGGTAGATGAATGATACTTCACTACCCTGACCTACGGTACTAGAATCAAAAGACTTACAACTCGAAATTCGGTTGAAAAAGTGAGGGGAGAAAATGAAAGTAGTCCTCCGAGAAATCAAGGAGAAGTGAAAGACGGTATTCCCACCACAGTAGACGTATAGACTCCAATAACTATAAAGAGGACCGTTAGAACTAAGGTCGTACACGAAGTGAGTTGGGTCGTAAAGGGTACTACATGAGACGTATATTCAATTTATTCGTCCTACTCTTATATGTCGGAACTGCATGAGGAAAAGGATAAACCCTGGTCAGACAACAAGGTACGTGTCAAGATTAACAACGAAGAATGGACGTATGTCTAAAGATTAATGAAGTGTCGTTTATCTTTCCCTGTTTCACGTTCATCAAACTGTGAGACACTACTAGATCTCCCCACCCTACCCCCGTACACTCCCACCGTATTCTCCCTCCACTATATGCATATTAATACCGACTAAACGTGACAACATACCATCTTTTGTTGTGTTGTAACATTTCGTTAAAAGGAGGTTAATTTTTATTTATTTCTATTAAAAAATTATTTTTTTGTAAAATAAAAGACCTCCTTCTGTAAAACAGGTCTACAAAAACAAAGTCGGTTCTCACGAAATCGTACACAGAAGTTAAAAGGACCACAATATAGAACGGTGTAAAAGAAGATAAAAATCCGTGTTCGTTTTTCTTATTTACGTAGGAAAGGAATTCAATTATATTATTTTATAATCTAAGACAATAAACCCTGTTCTGACTATACACCCACATTTTGAGATACAAAAGAATTGTTGGTCTGATCTTGCCTCATTGAAAAATACAGTTCTCTGTCTTTCATTTAAAAATCCAAAACGTCCGCATAGGGAACGTTTGTAGAGTTGAGACTGAGACATCACACTTTTTGTCGAGATCTGATATGAATGGTCGTAATAGTGTAAACACAAGATTATTTTAAATTAGATACTGTTATCTAGTATCACTTAAACTAGGTATCTAGTATCAAATGACTAAAGACGTGAACTGTTTTAATAAACCTGTTTTTACTTATTAAACTCTTTAAATATTACTATCTTTACTAGTGTAAATATTCTCTTTCATCATTAACCAAATATATGTATTACAAATAACCATACAAACTACATCGGATAGAAGATAAACTAAAGGTATTGAATATCTAGACTCTTAATAATGAATTTGAACATTAGTGAATTTGATGATTTAATAATCTAGTACGGAAAAGAATCGGACAAATTTCTCAGTCTACCAAAAAAGAAAATTGACACAAAATAAGATTAAAAAAAAATAACTGAAGTAATGTTCTTCATAAGAACACTCCCCAGACAGTCGTCACTAACACTGAAGGTAACCTAGAGACATAAGTACAAAATTACTAGGACACACATTAGAATCTTGTTGTCTTTTAACGTGTGTTACGGGTGAAGTTAGTGGTTATGAAGTAGTCTTTCTTTTACACACATATACAAGGTCACCACGTCGGTCTTGTTCACCCCCTCTCTTTTGGAGTCACCAAAAGTAAAGAATAAAAAGGGAAATTTTAAGAGACTCAACCACTAATTTTTGTTTTTAATCCTACTGTTCTACGAAATCCTTCAGTCGCCGGTAGTGCACAAAACTTCTGTAACAGACCAGATGGTTCCATTACTATTTATTACTGAGAAGATGGTCCCCTCGTTATAGCATATGTCAAATTACTAGAAAGAAGCGAACGGGAAACATACAGGAGTGTGTTAAACTTTTTACTTAAGACCAACTTTTGTGTAAGACGACTTAGTTTGTTTCTGTTTCAGTCTTCTTTATATTTACCTGAGAACCTTCAACTTAGGTCGAAATACGGAATCTGAAAAGGTTACTAAATAAACGGGGACAAGAGAATTTCGAAAATCCAGTTGTTATCTTAAACTGGAGTATGATTTCTTGTACCGAAATACTTCATTCTAATAATTAGGAGGTAAACTTGAAGTCCCTTCTACAAAAGAAGTTCTATGAATTGTAAAGGAACTTTATTGTGTTGATTCTTACTCTCTATCGTATTATAAAAATTCGATTTACTTAAAGACTTTAGTTATATTTTACGGATTCACATAAACTTCAGACGACCTCTTGGAAGTAAAAAAAAGAGAAATATGACTGGAGAACTTTTTAATAACAAGAAATCTTTTTTTAATAAATTATATCTTAGGTTGTAAGACGAATTATAATTCTGAGATATTGTACTTTTAATAAATGAGGAACCTTCCTTTCAATACTGGTTGGATCTGTCTTATAATTTTTCGTCTCTGTAATGAAACGGTTGTTTCCAGGTAGAGCAGTTCCGATACTAAAAAGGTCATCAGTTCATACCTACACTTTCAACCTGATATTTCTTTCGACTCGTGTGTTCTTGACTACGAAAACTTGACACCACAACCTCTTCTGAGAACTCTCAGGGAACCTGACGTTCCTTTAGGTTGGTAAGGTAGGATCTAATTTAGTCAGGACTGACAAGTAACCTTCCTGATTACAACTTCGACTTTGAGGTTATGAAACCGGTGGACTACGTTTCTCGACTGAGTAAACTTTTCTGGGACTACGACCCTTTCTAACTTCCGCTCTCCTCTTCCCCTACTGTCTCCTACTCTACCAACCTACCGTAGTGACTAAGTTACTTTTCACCTGACGCCCTCAACCACTACCTATTCCTCCGGACCTCACGACGTCAGGTCCCCCTACGTCTCAGGCTGTGTTGACTCGTTGACTTGACTTGACTATTGTATTTAATCTTATATATACGTATCTATACGTTATAGAGTTTTCCGTATAAAATCATTTGGGTTTAACTTGAGTTTATAAGTTCAATTCGATATTAAAATCTTCAATACACAGTCATATAAGTTGGAAACACTTTTATGTCGGAAGATATAAGTAATATTTCATCGAGGTCAAAAGGAATATGAATTTCCTTAAGGGACCAACTGATTTTAGATTCTAAAACACAGTCTGTGGAATACAGACTGTCATAGAAGAAATTAAACTGGACAGACGTTTTAAGAACCTTTTGGTTCGGTCTCAAAGTAGTCTTAGTAACAACTTCAATTTATTTAAAATTTCTTCAGACGGATCCAAATACAATATAAATAAGAACGGGATTCGGTATCAAAAGATAGAGAACGAAAAAGACAAAAACTCTTTGTTATGTATCTTTTTATTCAACTCAATAATTCTGATATTTTATTTATGAGTGATCTATTAGAACCGTTTAAACCTTCTTCCTCGATCTCCACCCTCTTTCCCTTATATTAAATTGAAAGAGTTAGACTCAATGTTTAAAATAAATAATAATTTTTCTTTACTATTTTTGTGTCCTTTTGTAAAACCTGTCTAATAACGTTTTGATTTATATCCACCGAACACAAAAATTAATGTAAAAATATTGGAATAAAACGTTATATTCGAAGTGAGTATGATTACCGGTACGTTATAACATTTTTAGTTATAATGTTAAGACAAAGAAGAATTTAAAGTATCTAAGTAAAAAAGAAGTAAAAAGAAGAAAATATTTATTGTCTGTTTAGTTGTCCAACAAAGTAAGTCAAAAAGGAGAAAAAATCTACATAAAGGAAATATTTTAAGAGTCATTAAACTCAATCTTTTCACTTGAAAAACTTGAAAAAAATGGTTCAACTTAATATTTTAATACTATTGAATGTAATAATGATCACATCTAAATGATCAGTATGTAAACCGTTCGTAATACAAGATTATAAAGAAAGAAAAATAAAAACGTGTAAGTCAAATTTTAGTAAGTACTAAAACGAATTATTTATAAAAGACTCGTGGTGAAACAGTCTATAACGAGTTTTAAGTTTCTTTGGTCTATGTTCGTCTATGTTTTTTAATAACGAAAGTATCTCGTTTAAAACTGAGACCTTATAAATGGTTGTATGTAAAACAAAAACTAAACAAAGATTCTTTTACGTTTTATAAACAAATCCGGTCTTTGAGAATATTTACAAAGTAAATCTAATTTATTAAATAAGAGATCTTATAGAAACATTCTACATCACCTATCTACCTTCCTATCTAGGGGTAAAAAAAGTCTCTTAATCTTTCGTTTCTCTACCGATTATAAAGATTCTAGTGTGTCGGTCTTTTACCACGGATGTTCTGACTCTGGTCCTTCTGACTGAGGTCTCTAAAGAATAGATTACTAGTAGAAGATACAGGGGAAGTACTAATAGAGAAGATACAGGGGAAGTACTAATAGTCGTCTCTGTCTATGAGAGTTACATAAAACAGTTCACAGAAATGTATGTGGGAGTAGAAATAAGTCTGTAACTATGACAGAAAGATTTACAGAATCTCGTTACTTATATTGTAAATTTCCTTAAACAATTGTCATGATTGAATTCTTAGTGTGTCTGGTCTCAAACTCGAGTCACGTGGAATTTAGAAACTGTAGTACCCGTTTTACGAGTCAGAAAGATCGTGTAAGAAAGGGATAGATATCCATATTACGATCCAAACGAACTTCTCAACGACACTCCCAGTTCATCCTATTCTCTACACACGAAGATCGAGTCACAGATCGTGTATCCCTGACATGTGGTGTAAACCAAAGAATTATATAACCCGGTCGGTCTTACAAGAAAACTCGAAAAGGTATTCTACAATGGTTTTTGGGTTTGTTGGTTATTTATAGTTTACTGGAGTTTATGAACTATCATTTTCAAAATGATATCTTTCGTATTCCACCCTTAGAAACCGTATTGTGTCTATAACACGGTAGTCTCTCACACCTTGAAACCGGTCAGTCTCGGATCGTTTCCTAAGTCCGTGTAGTCACCGTTCGAAACATTTAAAGTTGTGACACGTAGTTGCCTCCCTTTGGAATACGGCGATTTTAGATCCTGCCGAAAGACCCAGTAACGACAGATCAAGGAGCGAAGACTAACCTGGTGTCGACACTACTTGTTCAGTACTTAAGTATTGGAAACTAATACACAAAGTTCCACACGAGGGATGAGAAGGAAATTATTCCTCGAGACAGGTAGTTGTACCCGTAAATATCTCGTGAATACGACGAAACAACTTAAACTACTGTCATAAATCTTACTATGATAAACGTCATGTGGATGTATCGTAATTACATCTACACTGAAATTCACGAATACTGTACCGTTAAATATTCTTACACTTAAATCCATAAACTACTCCTCCATTCAAGTTACCGTAGAGTTAATAAAATCACCAGTAAACTACTACTAACGAACTTCTTAGTTAAAAAGGTTCAGAATCAAAGGAGTTTATGTTTGAGATATAAAAGAAGAGGTTCCAGAAAATACATGTGTAGAAGAGGAAGGTATCTCATTGGAACTTCTTCGAAAAACTTAGAAGAGGCGTACACATCTGACGGATAGAGGAGTCCGTGTAATTGTCTCTATTCACCTAAATTTGAAGATTTAGAATACGGTGTGACGAAAGGGGGGCGGAGGAATAGATGTTTTTTACATGTTGATTTTCTTTACTAACCATGACATATCGTGTGCCTCGAGATGAGTTACAATACACGGTTGGACCTACCCTCCCTTTAAATCCTCTCTTACCTATGTACATATACCATACCGACTCAGGGAAGTGACAGGTAGACTTTAATACTGTTGTTACAATTGACCAATATGGGATTTTGTTTTAATTTTCAATTTTTTTTACTAATCCAATACTGTTTGAGTAAAAGTTAAGTATCTCATGACACCCATGTAATTTAAGTCATTTATTCTCTTCCTTCAAACCTTCTCTCTCATTAGGAGAGAGTGACAGTGGTTTACTTAGTAGTAAAACCAGAAGAACCATCGTTCTACATGTCCAATACTAAAGGACTGACCCTCTCGAGATTCTGGTTGGGGGAGATGAAAATGGAGCGTATCTTATCTATGGGTCTCACTTATTTGACTTCGATCACAGATATGGACTCAAAATGCCTTTGATTTAATTAAACCGACTCTCCACCCTCTCTCACTCTCTCCTCGACTATTTACATGTACCATTGTATTGTGTCTATAGGTCCTAAGACCCGTCAAAGTATCGGCTGATGGAAGTGAATTTTGAAGTCTCGATATCGTCGTATTTATTTTACCTAGGAGCATAAAATTTAGTTGGGGAGGAATTATTGGTAATCACAGAATGTGTCCAAAAGAAAAGTTCTATTGATTGGACCATTTCACAACCACCGGTATACTTTAATAAATTGTGTAAATAAGGACAAAAAAAAAAGAAAACTAGTATGACGTACCGTACTCCCTACAATTAAAGGGGTAGTCCCTACCTTGGTCACTAGGGACGTAACCTTCGTACCTTAGAATTGGTGACTTGGTGGTCCCTTCAGGGATAAGGATAAAATTAGACTCTTTTGACACAGTGTATCTCTTCGGTTTAGTGAAAGGGTTCGAATGTCTTAGTTAGTTACTGGTCACCATCGGGGGGTTTTACACCTAGAAAAGGTAGACGACGGAGAAAGATAAAGGGACAGGGTAAAAGAGGGAAGAGAGAGACTTTAATTTTAGTTCTTACGAGAAATGTATCTGAACGTGACTACGAATCGTTAATTACCGTTACTATTCTGAAGGGTTTAGGGAAAAAAACATCACTCTTACTATGTTTATTTTAGATTTACTTACTTGTGGTAAACTTTACGGACCCGCAAAATTCTTACTAGAGTGTGTTTACGTTTCTGGATCCCGCGACATTAACTCGACTCTCTTACTGACCCAACGTCGACACAAATTTTTGTCAAGTTGTCCCTTAGAGTCTTTAATTTCCTTGAGACAACAACGTTGTCTACGATTTTACCTAAGATTTTTGGGACTTGTGTAAAAAATTCCTTATCTAAAAATTTAACTTAATATCAACTGAATACTATAATATAATCAAAGTTTATATTTTGTGTCGTTAAGGTATAAAAATATCTAATATGAGGTATGAAACAGTGGGGCGAACAAATTGAATTTACGTCTCATGTAGTACACTTTACGGTCCGACCGACTTCGTGTTCGACCTTAGTTCTAACGGTCTTCTTTATAGTTATTGGAGTCTATAGGTCTACTGTGGTGGGAATACCGTCTTTCGTCTCTCCTTGATTTCTCGGAGAACTACTTTCACTTTCTTGTTTCACTTTTTCGACCGAATTTTGAGTCTTAAGTTCTTTGTCTAGTACCGTAGACTAGTGTAGGAAGTACCGTTTATCTATTCCTTTGTTACCTTTGTCATTGTCTGAAATAAACCCCCCTGAGGTTTTAGTGACACCTACTACTGACGTCGGTACTTTAAGTTTCTGCGAACGAGGAACCTTCTTTTCGATACCGTTTGGATCTGTCGCGTAATTTTTCGTCTCTGTAATGAAACGGTTGTTTCTAGACAGATCAGTTCCGATACCAAAAAGGTCACCAGTACATCCCTACACTCGTAACTTGATATTTCTTCCGGTTCGTGTCTTCTTAACTACGAAAACTTGGTACCACAACCTCTTCTAAGAACTCTCAGGGAACTTGATGTTCCTTTAGTTTGGTCAGTTAGGTTTACTTTAATCAGGACTTATAAGTAACGTTTCTGACTACGATTTCAACTTCGAGGTTATGAAACTGGTGGACTACGTTTCTCGGTTGAGTAATCTTTTGTGGGACTACCTCCTTTTCTAGCTTCCGTCCTTCTCTTCCCCTACTGTCTTCTACTCTACCAACTACCATAGTGGCTGAGTTACCTCTACTCAAACGTGTTTGAGGTCCTCTACTCCTACCTATCCTTTCGGACCGTGCGACATCAGGTACCCCAACGTTTCTCAGTCTGTGTTTACTCACTGACTTGTTGTTGTTGTTGTTTTTATGAGACATGTACCCGAAGGGACTATTTCGACTATTTCTTAGACAGACGTTACGTCTTCTGAGACCAAGTTAAGACCCCAGTCCTTGCAGGGAACCTCTTTCCTACGACGGGTGAGGCGAAAAGTACCCGAAGGGTCCACCGAGTCTACCATTTCTTAGGTGGACGTTATGTCCTCTGGATCCAAGTTAGGGACCCAACCCTTCTAGGGGACCTCCTCCCGTACCGTTGGGTGAGGTCATAAGAACGGACCTCTTAGGGGTACCTGTTTCCTCGGACCACCCCATGTCAGGTACGCCAGTGTTTCTCAGTCTGGGCTGACTCCCTGATTCGTGTGTGTATGAAGTATGTCTCAATAATATTTTATAATTGATATAAGGGACACTACATGGAATATAGGAAGATTTAAAATAAAATACACTCTTGTTATCACTGGTTTTGTTTGAGACCAGGAACTAGGTCTTCTTTCAGGTTTTGGTCTAAAGTATAGGAGGATTAAGTTCCTCCAAGAATTTTCTGACAAAAATTATTGTGGATACTAAAAATCAAGTATTGAAGTTGATTTCTAATAATTTGTTAATACGGGTGACCTTCGTTACCCTGTTTTAAAACAAACTTTACGATTATTTAGAAGTGACTCGGACAGAGACTGTGGTACCTTAGTGTCAAAACAAGTACAATAGAATGACAAATAAAGAGGACTCAAAGAACAGTTTATCGAGACTAAAGAAAAACCACAGATCGGTTTTTGGTTACTTGTTAAAATAGGAAATTTTTATTTATTTATTTCTCGGTAGTTTCTCGATTTTCATTTTCGTTTCCTCTATTGCTACGAACGTCCAAGGTGTTTGACTCTTGCAGGAGTAGACAGAGACTACGCACCCTTTGTTCACGACCAAACCCCCAATTGTAGAAGCCAAAGACTTGATATATCTACGCGAATTTTCTCCTCCACCTCACACGTCTTGTCCCTCTGTCCCTCCTTTTCTCTTGTCTGAGAGTAAAGGTCCCCTGCCTTCTTCTCCTATCCACCGTTGTACACAAAGCGAGTAAGAGGTAGGAAGTAATCCCTGGATTTGACGGTGAGACTCTTACAGCAACGTATCTCTAGGAAATTTTTATGAAGTACGTAAAAAATGTCATAAGAAAGGAAAATAGTCGGTCAGATTTGTTCCTCATACTCACACACACATATGTATGTACATGTGCACATGCATATACATATGTATGTATATCTATAATTATGACAAATAGTCACGGATGTACATCTACATAGACGACGACGATTCAGTGAAGTCAGCACAGACTGAGACACGTTGGGGTATCTGCCGTCGGGTGGTCTGAGGGGGCAGGGACCCTAAGAGGTCCGTTCTTATGACCTCACCCAACGGTAAAGGAAGAGGTTACGTCCTTTCACTTTTCACTTTCACTTCAGCGGGTCAGTACGGGTGGGAGTCGCTGGGGTACCTGACGACGGAAGGTCCGAGGAGGCAGGTACCCTAAAAAGGTCTGTTCTCGTGACCTCACCTAGATGTAAATTCAAAAATACGTGTGTGTCTATATATGTGTATAAAATTTGTATGAGTAGAACTCATGGTAAGCCTAAGTTTGTACACACTTTAATGTTTTATCATTTATGTGTCAGGGACGGAAATACTTCAAATATCAGACCACTTTCCGTTATTTCTTTATGACGACGACGACGACGACGACGACGATTCAACGAAGTCAGTACAGACTGAGACACGTCGGGGTGTCTGCCGTCGGGTGGTCCGAGGGGGTAGGGACCCTAAGAGGTCCGTTCTTGTGACCTCACCCAACGGCAAAGGAAGAGGTTACGTCCTTTCACTTTTCACTTTCACTTCAACGAGTCAGTATAGGCTGAGAATCGCTGGGGTACCTGACGTCGGATGGTCCGAGGAGGTAGGTACCCTAAAAGGTCTGTTCTCATGACCTCACCCCTTTCTTTATGATTTTAAAACAATTACGTAGATTTTCTTCTTTATGTTTCTGCCAAGTTAAGATGAATCATAGGTCAATTAGATGGTGTATTTATACTACTTTATACATCTTTAGATGACTAAAAATAATTATTACAAATTCGATAACTAGATAATGATTTTATTAAGTCTAAAAAGAATAAAAAGGTCTTTATTTATTTTATAATTAAATTAATAGTTTCTGTTTAACTATCCATTCGATTTTATTTGTACCTGTAATCACTTTATACCTACCGTCACCATAGACGTTAGAATATCTCAAATTTTATAGTCTTTCTTTACAGTTACATACACCGACGTACTTTAGAAATGTCTAGTTTTTTTTTCATTTTTTGATTCTTTCCATAGACATCAATTTACTATGCGGTTTATGCGTACAAAATTTCCTATGTCTCGAGTCCGTTCATTTAATCTTTGGGGTTCATAAACTTTACAGATTGACTGTCTCTTTATTTTCCCTTTAAAAAAAGGTTTTTCATTTTTTGTTACTTATGTATAATTTGTCTAAATTTGAGTGATTATGAGATCTCACATGAAATTTTACATTATAATATAAAATATATTGTTATGTAATAAATTGTACATATTTATTATCGAACATTACCAATTATTATCAACTGTTACAATACTCTATTACAATTACAAAAATATATGAGTCGTTTATGATTATTTCTGACGTAAGTAACCTATTTTCATAGGTACAATTAAGTGTTTATTTATTCCTTTTAATCCTTACAACCAAATAATCGTTTAGTACATTGTTCAGATCTTTTATCTTGTTACCTGGAGTCCCTTATTAGGTCATAACCGTCTTTCTACTTAATCTATTAAATTATACATAAAAGGTACAGACTAAGTGTACCAATACATTCGTTATTTGAATAAAGAGAATATCAATCCGGTTCTTGTACGGTCTATTTTTATACCAAGAAACTTTATGACCCTCTTAAATTAAATTCTTTTTTAATATATTCTGTGTAACATTAGACATAACATCTTATTTATTTTGACGAAAAACTTTTTAAAAGGTTCAGATGATAATCGTCTTTAATGTAAATGTTTTGTTTCCATAGGTTACTGATCATCACTTCAAACTTCCTGACTCATTGTGCTATTTTCATCTTAAGTGTTAACCGGGATTTTCCATTAGGGGAGTCAAAGACGCCAGGAGAATAGTTTCATCCACTGACGTTCTTTGACTTCACAGAGAGATTTAGACCTTTTTTCTTTTTTTGTTTTGTGGGCCGCGATTCTTCTCCGTACTCTGGACCATTTCTAACGAGTGTTTGACCTTCCACTAAACCTCACCGTCGAACAACAGTCCTATTGTCGCTCAGAAAAAAAAAAAGGTACTAATAGAAGGAGAATTAAAACCTATATGTCTTCTTAAATTGTTCCCTTTGAAGTATTGAAAGGTGATGTCTCTTTCCTCCCTCTCTCGCCTCCCCATCACTCTTTTCATCTTTGTATAATTTCCGTTGTAGAAAAAGAACAAGTGGAGAGACCTCCTTTTACAGAAATTTCGACTCTGGAATCCTTTTAGAAAGAATTTTAATATAGATACTCCCTCCACCTCACTGCCGTACCTTGTCCCCAACCCCCGCGCCGACGATTCTCTTCAAATTTCAGACATGTTGGCATAAAGTAGACGAGGGAGTCCGGGATCAGGGCAAGTTTTACAATTAAACTCATTATAGAGGGTAGGGAGACAAGGAGAGAGAAATATTCGTGTGAAAGAGACGATCTTGGGTGGCGTACGTTAGGAGTCGTTCCGACCGTTTATCAGAGGACCTTTTCTGACCAGGACGGCCGTTTGGACCCAGTAGCCGACACGAGGTCGGAGGGACCTCCTCAATCCCGTTAAGACATCGCAACCCTAAAGTACTCCGTTGTCAAGTTCCTTCCTTGTTGATTGTTCCGATAATTCAGGGGGGGAAAAAAAAATTAAAACCACTTTCCCTTTCCAAGTGTAGACCGGTTTTTCATTAAGTTTTGTACTTTGAGATTATAAACAGAATAAGGCAGAAGATATCACGGACGGCGCACCACTGGAGTCTTCTTTTTCCGTTACCGACTAAGGTTGAGAAACACTGAAAACGGTGCATTTATACATAAACTCGTAGTTTCCTTACAACTTGTTATATATAACAATTCTAAATTACGTATCTCCTTAAAATTAAAAGAAAAGATTAGACATAGACGAGAACGAATGGTAGGGTGAAGTCCCTTGAACCTCTTAAATAAAATTGAGCTGAAATACGTAAACTTGACACCACAACCTTTTGTGAGAACTCTCAGGGAATCTGACGTTCCTGTAGGTTGGTCAGGTAGAATTTCCTTAAGTCAGGTCTTATAAGTGATCTTCCCGACTACGACTTCGACTTTGAGATTATGAAACCGGTGGACTACACTTCTTGACTGAGTAACCTTTTCTGGGACTACGACGCTTTCTAACTTCCGTCCTCCTCTTCCCCTACTGTCTCTTACTCTACCAACCTACCGTAGTGACTGAGTTGCGTGAACTCTAACTCATTTGAGGTTCTCAACCACTACCTGTTCCTCCGGACCGTACGAAGTCAGATACCCTAACGTCTCAACCTGTGTTGACTCACTGACTTGACTGACAGTTGAAATTGTGTAAGGTCAAAATAAAACATATTAGCACCCTGTTTGAACGGAAATTATGAAAGTTTTTAATTACACGGTAGTCAAGTCAAGTCAAGTCAAGTCAACGAGTCAGTACAGGCTGAGAAAGGTTGAAGTACTTAGTGTCGTGCGATCCGGAGGGACAGGTAGTTGTTGAGGGCCTCAAGTGAGTCTGTGTGCAGGTAGCTCAGGCACTACGGTAGGTCGGTAGAGTAGGAGACAGCAGGGGAAAAGGAGGACGGGGGTTAGTGAGGGTCGTAGTCTCAGAAAAGGTTACTCAGTTGAGAAGCGTACTCCACCGGTTTCATGACCTCAAAGTCCAAGTCGTAGTAAGAGAGGTTTCTTTAGGGTCCCAACTAGAGGAAATTTTACCTGACCAACCTGGAGGGACGTCAGGTTTCCTGAGAGTTCTCTGAAGAGGTTGTGGTGTCAAGTTTTCGTAGTTAAGAAGTCACGAGTCGGAAGAAGTGTCAGGTTGAGAGTGTAGGTATGTACTGGTGTCCTTTTTAGTATCGGAAGTGATCTACCTGGAATCAGAGTTTCATTACAGAGACAAAACTTATACGATAGATCTAACCAGTATTGAAAAGAAGGTTCCTCATTCGCAGAAAATTAAAGTACCGATATCAGTGTTGGACGTCACTAAAACCTCGGGGTTTTTTATTTCAGACTGTGACAAAGGTGACAAAGGGGTAGATAAAGTTTACTTCACTACCCTGGTCTACGGTACTAGGAACAAAAGACTTACAACTCGAAATTCGGTTGAAAAAGTGAGAGGAGAAAGTGAAAGTAGTTCTTCGAAAAATCAAGGAGAAGTGAAAGACGGTATTCCCACCACAGGAGACGTATAGACTCCAATAACTATAAAGAGGGTCGTTAGAACTAAGGTAAACACGAAGAAGGTCGGGTCGCAAAGAGTACTACATGAGACGTATCTTCAATTTATTCGTCCCACTGTTATATGTCGGAACCGCATGAGGAAAAGGATAAACCTTGGTCAGACAACAAGGTACAGGTCAAGATTGACAACGAAGGACTGGACGTATGTCTAAAGAGTTCTCCATCCAGTCCACCAGACCATAAGGGTAAAGAAAGTCTTAAAAGGTGTCAAATAACACTAGGTGTGTCATTCATGACCTCGAATTAGAATTGTGACCCTTTCCGGAGAGGGAAGTCTTTCCCTTGGCAAGTCTTTGGGAAGGAACACCTGGAGACAAGAACCATTCCTGTGTTTCTTCTCAGACTTCAGAATGGGAACCGTTTCGTTCAAATAACTTCTTTCTTGTCTTTGTTATGGTGTCCCCTCTCCCCTCGGTCCCGTTCTTTCCACGACCACTCCCTTACTACTCCAGCACCCAGAAGTACTGTTCCGAAAATCTATCAGTAATTCCACCCACACCTGACTGTCAAAACTAACTCTCAACATTCAATGTATTTTTGTCTGAGATAACGGGTACAGAAAGGGTATTAAGTCAGACAATATTAGTTTACATGCATATCTTATAAATACTTGTGAATAATCTTGACCTGTACCTTGTTGTCTGACCAAGGTTTATCCTTTTCCTCATGTAGCTCCGACATATAACAGTGGGACGAATAAATTGAAGATGCGTCTCATGTAGTACTCTTTGTGACCCGACCTCCTTCGTGTTCGACCTTAATTCTCACGACCCTCTTTGTATTTATTGGAGTCTATACGTCTACTGTGGTGGGAATACCGTCTTTCACTTCTTGATTTCTCGAAGAACTACTTTCACTTTCTCCTCTCACTTTTTCAACCGAATTTCCAGTTGTAAGTCTTTTGCTTCTAGTACCGTAGACCAGGGTAGTGAAATACCGTTTATCTACCCCTTTGTCACAGTCTGAAATAAAAACCCCCGAGGTTTTAGTGACGTATACCACTAACGTCGGTACTTTAATTTTCTGCGAATGAGGAACCTTCTTTTATACGTGGATCTATCGTATAACTTTTCGTCTCTGTAATGAAACGGTTGTTTCCAGGCAGATCAGTTCCGATACCAAAAAGGTCACCAGTACATACCTACACTCTCAACCTGACACTTCTTTCGACTCGTGGCTTCTTAACTACGAAAACTTGACACCACAACCTCTTCTGAGAACTCTCAGGGAACCTGACGTTCCTCTAGGTTGGTCAGGTAAGACTTCCTCTAGTCGGGACCCTAAAGAAACCTTCCTTACTACGATTTCGACTTTGAGGTCATGAAACCGGTGGAGTACACTTCTCAACTGAGTAACCTTTTCTGAGACTACGACTCTCCCTAACCCCCGTCCTCCTCTTCCCCTGCTGTCTCCTACTCTACCGACCTACCGTAGTGCCTGAGCTACCTGCACTCAGACTCACTTGAGACCCTCAACCACTAACTGTCCCTCCGGACCGGACGACGCTAAGTGCCCCAGCGTTTCTCAACTTGTACTGACTCACTGACTTGACTTGACTTTACCCGAGGACCGACGGATTCCAGTGAACTCCTGTGTCGACACATAGTCTGACGGGACGTAGTCCGGGGTATACGACCTCAACCTTTGCAGAGATACCAATAAAACATCGTATAGATACTCGAGAGGAAATGGTGGTACCCCGGATATGACCCACTCCAAATCTCTAGTCGAACTTAGAAAAAGTCGATCCGGTGAAGAACGAGTACGGATTGAAGGATAGATTGTAGAGATTAGACTTTCTTTTTATAAGTTTTTCGTACTAACTGACCTAATACAAAACTGGTTTTTAAATATTTATCTTCAATTTTTAATGGGACCTTCTTAATAGACGTGTATGTACCATTTTACTTCAATTAGATTTAAAATTTTTATCAAAAAAAATTATTCCTTTTCCGGTTATATGGTTCCCTTCTTACTGTTTCTAGTCTTTAATATTGACTTATTTTAAGTTAGAGTAACAGTCTCTACCTTTGTTAAGTTGTATCTTAATTTTATAAGAAAAAGTAGATAGTCCTTTAGTTTATATTTTTTTACTCACTAATCGTAACGATTCCTTCGTCTCTGTAACTGTATAATATTTGTGTACGTCCGTATGAATCATTATGATATTACTAAAGATCTTTTGGGTAAGTCTTTACACGTGAAACTTGGATAATGAGACAAACGGAAATTCTCCACATCAAACTCTATCTTCTAAATTAGTTTCGTTTGAAATCTGAAACTTATGTTCCACAATTAAAACAAGAACGAAAAACGAAACAAGTTACAACTCTTTTATAAGAGAGTAACACAAGTAGACTTATTTTGACTGTGTTATTTCGATAAGTTTCTAAAAACAAGTAAAACTACCGTATACGTTGAGTCTTGAACCATTATTTGACATGCACAATCAGGGTCGTTCGATATTGTATTTTTCTGGGTAAGTGGTACTTATCCTTGTCAACTGCTTTGAAACCCTCGATCGGTCCATTGACTTGTCACAGGTCCCTACAGGGTCGAAGTCGAAGTAAAACCTAAATAAGTCAAGATCCGACTCTACCGTCTTTCGGTTCCCCTTAATTTCTCGGAGAACTCCTTCCACTTTCTCCTCTCACTTTTTCGACCGAATTTTGAGTTGTAAGTTTTTTGATTCTAGTACCGTAGGTCAGAGTAGTGAAGTACCGTTTACCTACCCCTTTGTTACCTTTGTCACTGTCTGAAATAAAAGAACCCGAGGTTTTAGTGACACCTACCACTGACGTCGGTACCTTAATTTTCTGTGAACGAAGAACCTTCTTTTCGTTACTGTTTGGATCTGTCACATAATTTTTCATCTATGTACTGAAACGGAAGTTTCTAGACATATCGGTTTCGATACCAAAAGGGCTATCAGTTCATACCTATACTCTCGACCTGTTATTTTTTCTGACTTACGATTTCTTGACTAAGAAAGTTTGACACTACCACCTCTTCTGAGAAGTCTCGGGGAACTTGTTGTTCCTCTAGTTTGTCTAGGTAGGATTTCCTTCAGTTGAGACTTATAAGTAACCTTCCTGACCACGACTTCAACTTTGAGGTTATAAAATCGGTGGACTATGTTTCTCGGTTGAGTAACCTTTTCTGAGACTATGACCCTTTCTAACTTCCGTCCTCCTCTTCCCCTACTGTCTCTTACTCTACCAACCTACCATAGTAGCTGAGTTGTCTGTACTCAAACTCTTTTGAGGTCCTCTAACACTTTCTGTCCCACCGAAGCGTCCCATGTCAGGTACCCCAGTGTTTGTCAGTCTTTGTTGACTCTCCGACTTGTTGTTCCAACTCTACCGTAAGTAAGTCTACTTCACATGTTACCACCCTCAGGTCCACAGTTACTTTTGAAGTCTCAATCAGTCCTTCCGCTGGTAGAGAAGTATCGGTAACGTACGATTCAGTGAAGTCAACACGGGTTGAGAAACACTGAGGTACCTAACATCGGGTAGTCCGAGGAGACAAGTATCGCAAGAGGTCCTTTTTTATGACCTCACCCGACGGTACGGAAGGGGGTCCCCTAGAAGGGTTGGGTCCCTAACTTGGGTGTAGAGACCGTAGATGACGTGACCGTCCACATCAAGAAATGGTGATCGTGGTGGACCCTTCGGGTAACTTCTCTGGGTTCAGTCCCTCCTTCTCCTCGGTACAGTTACGTCTCTAAGTTTCCAAGACTTTTACTACCGTCCTGTTGAGACATACTTCATACCTGATCATCCGATTTGAGCTCAACTTCCGACTTCGAATCAGGACTTTAGATCCTGGGTCCGTAAGTCTCTTTACTTTTCAACTCTAGGTATCGGTAGAACCCGTCGAATCTTAATAGGGGACCACTAAACTTATGGTCACAGTAGTCTTGTTCCACTAGACTCCTCGTTTAAGTCGTCACACCGAAATCATGACCCGGTCTGGTAGTGTATAGATTCACCCAGTAAATAAAAACGGAGATCATTCTGTCACTAGTCCTGGACTCACATGTCGAGTTCTTAGGGTATCTGTTTAGGTTCTCCCTGACCTCTTTATCGTCTCTGGTCTCTTAGTATGGACATAACAAAAATTAATTCCTTTACCATGTACATATGGTGAAATCTTTTCTTTTTTATTTTTCGTCTAAAAGTAGGAAGACGACGAGGCAGGATGAAGACTACCCACCATTGGAGAAAGTAAGTAAAAACCTAAATTTAGTACAATACCCGAAGTGTCCACCGTGTCACCATTCCTTAGACGGACGGTTACTTCCTCCGTGTTCTCTACACCAAATTAGGGACCTAACCCTTCTAGGGGACCTACTTCTTTACCGTTGGACGACATCATCAGAACGGACCTTTTAAGGTACCTGTCTTCTCGGACTGGTCGATGGTTAGATACCCCAACGTTTCTCAACGTGTACTGACTTGTGTGTGTGAAGTTACTTGAAGTCACCAATGATATGGATTAAGATTTAGTAAGTCGAAACAGAACTAAACAACCGCATATTTGGGACCCTGTGTATTTGTAAAAAAACGATACTTTTTACTCCTTAAATTGAGTTCTATTGGAATAAGTTGACATACTCGAGACAATTCAAATTTAATAAGACTAATGAAAAATATTCATACAAATTATTAGAACTTAATGATGGAAAAAAATTTTTTTGAATTAAAACTCGTATAAATTACTCCACCGTGATCATTTCATTACGAGTTTTAAGAGGTTCGATCCGAAGTTGTTATGCACTTGGTACTTGAAGGTCTACAAGTTCGACCAAATTCTTTTCCGTCTCCTTGGTCCCTAGTTTAACGGTTGTAGACGACCTAGTACCTTTTTCGTCCTCTCAAGGTCTTTTTGTAGATAAAGACGAAATAACTGATACGGTTTCGGAAACTGACACACCTAGTGTTCTTTGACACCTTTTAAGACTTTCTCTACCCTTATGGTCTGGTGGACTGGACGGAGAACTCTTTAGACATACGTCCAGTCCTTCGTTGTCAATCTTGACCTGTACCTTGTTATCTGAGCAAGGTTTATCCTTTTCTTCATGTAGTTTTGACACATAACAGTGGGACGAATAAAGTGAAGATACGTCTCATGTAGTACTCTTTGTGACCCGACCTTCTTTGTGTTCGACCTTAGTTCTAACGGCCCTCTTTATAGTTATTGGAGCCTATACGTCTACTGTGGTGGGAATACCGTCTTTCACTTCTCCTTGATTTTTCGGAGAACCACTTTCACTTTCTCCTCTCACTTTTTCAACCGAATTTCGAGTTGTAAGTCTTTTGCTTCTAGTACCGTAGGTCAGGGTAGTGAAGTACCCTTTATCTACCCCTTTGTCACCTTTGTCACAGTCTGAAATAAAAAACCCCCGAGGTTTTAGTGACGTCTACCACTGACGTCGGTACTTTAATTTTCTGCGAATGAGGAACCTTCTTTTCAATACTGGTTGGATCTGACGTATAAGTTTTCGTCTCTGTAATGAAACGATTGTTTCCAGGTAGATCACTTCCGATACCAAAAAGGTCACCAGTACATACCTACACTCTCAACCTGACACTTCTTCCGACTCGCGACTTCTTGACTACGAAAACTTGACACCACAACCTCTTCTGAGAACTCTCAGGGAACCTGACGTTCTTCTAGGTTGGTCAGGTAAGACTTCCTCTAGTCGGGACCCTAAAGAAACCTTCCTTACTACGCCTTCGACTTTGAGGTCATGAAACCGGAGGAGTACGTTTCTCGACTGAGTAACCTTTTCTGAGACTACGACCCTCCCTGACCCCTGTCCTCTTCTTCCCCTGCTGTCTCCTACTCTACCGACCTACCGTAGTACCTGAGTTACCTGCACTCAGACTCACTTGAGGCCCACAACCACTACCTGTCCCTCCGGACCCACGAGGCTAAGTATCCCAGCGTTTCTCACCCTGTGCTGACTCACTGACTTGACTTGACTTACTCCACCGTGATCACCATTTCTCGGTGGACGGGTACGTCCTCTGGATTCTATGAGCCCAAGTTAGGGACTAAACCCTTCTAACTGACCTCCTCCAGTGTCGTTGGGTGAGGGCATAAGAACGGACCTCGTAGGGTTCCTGTCTCTCGGACCTCCCAATGTCAGGTATCGCCGTGTTTCTCAATCTGTACTGACTTCGTCGAATCGTGTTACTCAGAGATATTAAATTTTATATAATTTGTCATAATCATTGATGTATTGTTTGTTTGGAGTTAAGTTTTTCGAATTGAAGAGTGGGTGTAGTGTCGAGGAGTATGTAAGAGAATAACTTTCAAGGTCCGACTACCTCATCAACCCTGAACGATCAATCGGACTGCCTTCTTTCCCTCGAAACCCTCTCAAAGGTTAGTCATTAATTTTCGAGACCGGGTCTAGTAAGAACAGTGAAAACGAGTTTTGAGTGTCACGGGTTTAATAGTTTTCAATCTTAAGTAGAAAAATTGGAGAAGATTCTAGAGTATTTTTGTGTATGAATGTAAACAACCCTTAAAAGTAAACTAAAAATGTTGTCTTTGTTTTACTCTAGTTTTACTCTATTTCCACCCTATTTCTCTCTTTCGTGACTTTATTCTCGGTCGTCTGAACTACAGTTCTACAAAGGACACAGATGGTACTACATCGGTAAATCTTTCGGTAAACTGAAGAAACCCGACGTACAGGATGTTAATAGACTAGTGTTTCTAGGGAAAAATTCAGGCAGCATTCTTTAAAAAGATGTGAAAGATCTGGGATTTATTTGGGTACCTTAGACAGAATATGTCCACTACCGTGCTTCAAGGGATTGAGTCGAAACGTTATGTAAGAGAAGAAACGAAAAAGTATCCTGAAGACTCCAGAGTGTGTAAGACCGACCTTCGTGACATGAACCGTTTTACATCACTTTCCCCTAACATTCTGACGTGGGTTTGATTACTAGTGAAATCGAACTAGTGACTTTCGATTTCCTGAGACTTGATTTGTTGATGGAGGAAACTGATCTCTTACTCTATGGAAGACCCCACCACTTTAACGGAATCATGTCAAGAACCGTGTACCATTCATGATCAATTTATAGTCAAAGGAATAAAGACCTGGTATACACAGAAACCGACCGCAGATTAATATACGGACGACAATCGGTCCCACTTTGTCTCCGTGGGTTTCAAAGTTTGACTTTAACTGAATTCGGTTCCGTCCTTGTCTCTTCAAGAGACCGAGACTAGGACTAGGATACTGAGACAAAAAGTGATTCTCCATTGATCCCGAACCAAACTCTACCTGTCCCCTTGTACCCCCACGGAAAGAGAGATCAAAGTCAAGGGCTTTGTCCTTTTTATTTGACGAGGGAAATTCGGAGTCGTAGTCGAGATAAAGTTTTGGTAAGAACAAAGATCACACCTTCGGATTAAACCGACGATAACTGTTCTTATGTTAACGACACATTTCACCTCCCCCCCTTTACGTATTGTAAAACTGGTTACGTGTCTATACACATAAAGTGTGTGTGTCTGTGTGTGTGTGTATGTAGAAGTCACAGAAACAGACGAGTCGGACGGAGAGGAGAGGGTTAAACCAAAAAGATTAGGTTTTCTTTTTCAGTTGTAATATTCTTTTCATATTATGGGATTTACTGGAAAATCTATATAAATGTGATAACTACCGAGTCTGTCATACCATTTCTTAGACGGACACTACGTTTTCTGGACCCACTTAATAAATGTGTTTACGTGTTTTAGTAAAAGAGGGTTTTTGATGAAATTTTAGGAAAGTGTATTTATATTTTCACAAATCAAGGAAAAATTTTTATATAAACGTAAAAATTTGATCTTAAAAATATAAAGACAGGGTATATCTTTCTACACCCTTTAAAGACTTCTAAGTTAGGGTAGTACTCGTGTTAGGACGTTGAGATCTCCGAGAAGTATTCATATCTATTTATGATCAGAGTAAGTGTTCGTTATGATGACCTTAACACTTTCTGTTGTACCAGAAAACCCGTAAAGGACAAACTATGTTTGATTTTCACTTTATTTTACAGTGTGACAATTGTGACTGGTACCAAGATATATTTTGTACTACGAAGGAAGAGAAACCAGTTTACCTTATGTAAGTCCCTTGTCTCGACTTAATAAAAAGGTAAACTTTCATAATTCACGTGTCTTTTTAGGTAAGTTACTTTCCTCCATAATTTGTGACCAGAAGGAACTACCAAGTCACCCATTTTTTAAGTGGACGTTACGTCCTCCGAAGGACGGTTATGTCCTCTGTATCCAAGCTAGGTATCTAATCCTTCTAGGGGACCAATCCTTCAAGGGGACCTCCTCCTTTATCGTTGGGAGAGGACCTAAGAACGGACTCCATAGAGTACCTGTCTTCTCGGACCGTCCGATGGTACCCCAGTGTTTACTTAACCTGTTCTGATTTATCGATTTATGTGTATGTAGATATTGCAATCCGGATTACCGATGTTTAGATTTGTTTACAACAGAGACCGTTTCCAGGGTAAAGGGTATATAATCGTCGAGAGGACAATGTGTTTGTTCTACCTTGACCGGACCCGGGTTGGACCGAGTTGGGATATCCACGGTCAGTACATTCTTTCCGTTACGAGTCCACCGTGTTTTGACATCTATATCTTAGACTGGAGACGTCGAAGTAGAAAAACATGACATAAGATTAGAGACCTTAAGAAAAACCTACTTGATATCAACAAGGATAAAACTTTATAAGAATCTACAAAATAAAGAGTTCTTATAGTAGATTGAACCAAGGACAACGATATACGACGTAAATCAGTGAGCCCACACAGATTGAGAAACGTAGGGGGTACCCGACATCGGGTGGTCCCAGGAGACAGGTACCCCTAAGAGGTCTGTTCTTATGACCTCACCCAACGGTACGGGAGGAGGTCCCCTGGAAGGGTTGGGTCCCTAACTCGGACCCAGAGGGAATAACGTCTACCCACGAGATGGTAGACTCGATGGTCCCTTCGGGGTTTTATGACGTTACCCATCGGATAGTGAAGAGGTCCCTTAGAAGGGTTGGGTCTTTGGTTTGGTCCCAGAGGACGTAACTCCGTCTAAGAAATGGACGACTCGATGGTCCCTTTGGATGGAAACACTATATCATTTAGAGAGTATAATTGGGAATACACGTGTCTGAAATATGGCTCCGTCACGATTGATCACGAATCTTCTGTACGAGATCTCAGACCGACGTCCAAGTTTAGGTCGGAAATTGTGGAGGACCGATCCAGTAGTATTTGTTCAATTAATTGAGTAGACACAGAACGAAAGCAATAAACACTTTGTCCTTATGCTCATATGGTAGAGTTTTTAAACATCATCTATTGTAAACATTTCACAAACTTCTAACAGACCGTATATCATTTGTGAATTATGTTCAATTAATAAAAATTAAACGTCCATACCCTCACCGTCTTTCTTTTCCTCCCTCCTTAACTAAAAGGGAGAAGCCAAAGACGAAACAAAAAGTTCATAGGAGATGAAGGACACGTCTCTATCACGGAAATCTTTTGTCAGGTCACGTCTCCTGAATGTCTAAGAATCTAATAATACAAGACTTATTGAGTCTAGATTGTATGTTACTAAATAAGGGTTTAAGAGACAGAATGTTTACGTGAAGTCTCTGGGTCGGTGAGATATGCACAAATTTGTTTTCTCTACGTACAGAAAAGTTTGTACTCTAGAAACGACAGGGACTATTCTATATTTCCCGAATTATTTAAGAAAGGTACCCCCTATAACGTAGTACACCAACCGGTAAGTCTTTACAATGTAAAATGGAGATATAAAAATGGTAGTGATTCTAAAGGAGGTCAAGGAATACGTAGTAAAATTTATTGTAAACCGTTATATTGAAACCGTTTCCTTGAACGAGTTTAGAAAAAAAAAAGAAAAAGGTTTTGACCTTATTATAGGTTAATAAAAAGGTATACGAGTGTCCGAGGTAATAAAGAATAAAAAATGATATATCTTTACCTGGTTTTAATGATACTAATTTCACTTACTTTGGCTTTTTCTTTACTTCTTCTATTTGAATCTAAAGAACTAATATAGGGTCTTCTGTGATCGTCCAACATCTTAAAGAGAACTTAAGAGAACAAAATTTGACTTTGTTTCATAAGTCGTTGATATGATGTTATTTTTTTTAACTTTTAAGTTTTAAGGAAAGTATCTTATTTTTCTTTTAAATTTTTCCGGACTTATTAAATTAGAGGAATATTCTACTGTTGTAACAATTTACACGTATAAAAAAGGGAAACTTATAAAATCGGTCTGGTAGACTTGTTCAACTCTAAGAGATGAAAATCAACGTAATGATTGATTCGAGGAAGGGGTGTAGGGAACCCCTATCTGGATATCCAAAGAACCGAATGTCTGAGAAATCGACAATTTAAAAAAAATTAATTTTTTATTTAACCCCATGTACACGGAGAAAGTCAAGACCAAAGGAACCACACATGCGGGTCGTCACCCTAACGACCCAGTATACCGTCAAGATAAAGGTCAAAAAATTCCTTAGAGGTGTGACAAGAGGTATCACCGATATGATCAAACGTAAGGGTGGTTGTCACATTCTCCCAAGGGAAAACAGGTGTGAGAGAGGTCGTAAATAACAAACGTCTGAAAACCTAGTGTCGGTAAGACTGACCACACTTTACCATAGAGTAACACCAGAACTAAACGTAAAGAGACTATTACTCACTACAACTCGTAGAAAAGTACACAAACAATCGGTAGGCATACAGAAGAAACCTCTTTACAGACAAATCAAGAAACCGGGTACAAAACTAACCCAGCAAATAAAAAGACCTTAACTCGACGTATTCAACGAACATATAAAAACTCTAATCAACAAACAGTCAACGAAGTAAACGATAATAAAAGAGGGTAAGTCTTCCGACAGAAAAGTGGAACGAATATAAAAGGAAACAACACGTCTTCGAAAATTAAAATTAATCTAGGGTAAACAAATAAAAACGAAAATAAAGGTCTTAAGACCCTCCACCTAGTATCTCCTAGGACGACACTAAATACAGTCTCTCACAAAACGGATACAAGAGGAGATCCTTAAAATATCAAAGACCAGAATGTGAATCTAGAAATTAGGTAAAACTCAAATAAAAACACACACCACAATCTTTAACTAGATCAAAGTAAGAAAATGTTCACCAACTGGTCAAAAGGTTCGTGGTGAACAATTTCTCTAACAGAAATGAGGTAACATATAAGAACCGTATACATGGGGTTACAAGTAACGTTGTGACAAATATTATCGGTCCTGTACCTTTGTTGGATCTACAGGTAGTCGTCTACTTACCTATTCTTTCCATGGTATGACAGAACTACTGACACCGAAACATCATCTCGGACTTCAGTCCGTTCAACTAAGGAGGTCAAGGTAAGAAGAANACTTTGACCTCGGATAATACGTCTCACTTCATTCGGTCTTTCTTTTTGTGGTTATGTCATATGATTGTGTATATATACCTTAAATCTTTCTACCGTTACTACTAAGATATACGCTCTGTCGTTTTCTCTGTGTCTACATATCTTGTCTGAAAACCTGAGACTCCCTCTCCCTCTCCCACCCTACTAAACCCTCTTACCGTGACTTTGTACATATGATAATACATTCTTTGCTTAACGGTCAGATACAAGCTATGTCCTATGTCCTACGAACCCCGACCACGTGCCCCTACTAGGTCTCTCTACTATACCCCACCCTCCACCCTCCCCCCAAGTCCTAACCCTTGAGTACATATGGGCACCACCTAAGTACAGTTACATACCGTTTTGGTTATGTCATAACATTTCATTTTATTTCATTTTTATTTTTAATTTTTTATTTATTTATTTATCGAGGTTAGTCCGTTATTTACTTTCTTTACATGGTGAAGTCTCTTTACCTTGTCCTTTTATGATCTATTGGTACATTTAGTTTATTAAGGATTTTCCTAGAGTAAGACTCTATAACCTCTTTAGATTTTAATCGACCAAAAATAGGAACTACTAGTAAAGATTGGAAAAACCGGTGTGACAAGACGGTCCCTTAGGGTCAAAGGGTTGGTTCCTACCGTTGGTACCTGGGACACCACGTTACGTCTTAGTTGGTTACCAGGTAGTTCCTTGAGGAAAATTACTATTAAAAACTGTAAAGTCTAATGTACTACAATCGAAAATATTAAAAGGTTCCGTAGTAGTCCGAGTCTGTATTTGCGTCCTCCCTTTAAAGTAAAAGTCGGTTCGAAAAGAACCATAGAAACTTGAGTTGAAAAAAAAAAAAGACCTCAAAATGAATTTTTTTTTTTTTAACACACTTCACACACACACGACTCAGTACAGGTAGAGACGTTGGTGTACCTGACATCGGGTGGTCCAAGGAGACAGGTACCCTAAAAGGTCCGTTCTTAGGACCTTGTCAAACGGTAAAGGATGAAGTCCCCTAGAAGGGGTGGGTCCCTAACTTGGACGCAGAGGATACAGAGGACGTACCCGCTCACCGAAGAAAAGTGACTCAGTGGACCCTTCAGTGATGATGTATATATTATCTATTGGTTGTTCCTGGATGAATATCGTATCCCTTGGTATGAGTTATAGAACATTATCGGATATTACCTTTATTAAAATTTTCCTATATGTATAAGTACTTTTCACTTTCACAATCAGAGAGTCACCCCTGGCGTACTGACACCGGACGGTCCGAGAAGACAGGTAACTTAAAAGGTCTGTTCTTAAGATATCACCTATCGGTAGGGGAAGAGGGTCCCTAGAAGAGGTGCGCCCCTAACTTGGACCGTAAAGACGTAACGTTCGTCTAAGAAATGATAGACTCGTTGTCCCTTCGGGGTATATATATATACACACACACACACACATATATATATATATATATATATACATTTTTCTATTTTTATTTATTTTTTAATAAGATTTTGTTTTTTAACACGATACCCACTGGACCCAAACAATTCATGAGAGAGGACATCTACTCAGGTGTGGAGTAAGGGACTTGAGACAGGAGACAGTGGACGAAGTGTTGAGTGAGGAAGAGTAGACCAAGGAGGGCCGAGAAGGGTGGGAAGATGGGAGACTTCGGATAAATAGAAGGTACGGGCGAAATTTCAGAAGACAAAGGTAACATTGCACCGTGGGACTTAACTAATGAGGGAAAGGTTTGAACGTAATAGAATATAAAATACAAAAGAGAGATGTGGGTAAACAAAATAGATACACCTGTTTAAGTAGAGTTGTTGGGTCAGCAATTACCCATCTCCAGTCCTTTTACAAGTAAGAAAAGAAAAGAGAGAAGAAGTCTTGTGTCCCACCCCTCTACCCACCACAAAAAACATTAAAATTCTTTCGACACCATGTATATATGTTACCTCATAATGAGTCGGCAATTTGTCTTAAGTAAACTTAGTCAAGACAACTCTACCTACTTTGACCTCGGCTAATATGTCTCACTTCATTCGGTCTTTCTTTTTGTAGTTATGCCATATGATTGTGTATATATACCTTAAATCTTTCTACCGTTATTGCTGGGACATACGTTCTATCGTTTTTTCTGTGTCTACACATATCGCCTGAAACCCTGAGTCTCCCTCTCCCTCTCCCACCCTACTAAACCCTCTTACCGTAACTTTGTACATATGATAGTACATTCTTAGCTTAGTGGTCAGATACAGGCTACGTCCTATGTCGTGCGAACCCCGACCACGTGCCACTACTGGGTCTTCCTACGACACCCCTCCCTCCACCCTCCCCCCAAATACGACCCTAGCGTACATGTGGGCACCACCTAAGTCCAGTTACATACAGCTTTGGTTATGTCATAACATTTCATTTTATTTCAATTTTTTTTTTTTTTNCAACTCTACCTACTTTGACCTCGGCTAATATGTCTCACTTCATTCGGTCTTTCTTTTTGTGGTTATGTCATATGATTGTGTATATATACCTTAAATCTTTCTACCGTTACTGCTGGGACATACGCTCTATCGTTTTTTCTGTGTCTACACATATCGTCTGAAACCCTGAGTCTCCCTCTCCCTCTCCCACCCTACTAAACCCTCTTACCGTAACTTTGTACATATGATAGTACATTCTTAGATTAGTGGTCAGATACAAGCTACGTCCTATGTCGTGCGAACCCCGACCACGTGCCACTACTGGGTCTTCCTGCGACACCCCTCCCTCCACCCTCCCCCCAAGTACGACCCTAGCGTACATGTGGGCACCACCTAAGTCCAGTTACATACAGCTTTGGTTATGTCATAACATTTCATTTTATTTCATTTTTTTTTTTTTTTTTTTT